>PVJD01002591.1:0-196463 GCA_004026545.1 Mormoops blainvillei | reverse complement strand
TTACATGGCTTCAGAGGGCTAACGGGGCTCGAGGACAATTGTCCCAGCCTCCAACAGGCACACCGTGGAACCCAGCCTGCTTTTTTATACAGGGAAAAGCATCTAGTCTGAGATAAGGATTGGAAAAAAAATGGGAAGTGGGCAACTACAGTTGTTCCGTAGGGATGCAAAGGAACATTTCTAAAAATTTGGGTAAATTCTTAGTTTGGAAGACCAAGCGTGGCTGGAAGCCATCCTTGGTGGTCAGGGAGAATCCTGTCTCATCCAGCAAGATGACTCATAGCCTCATATATTGAATATTTAAAGACCGTGTTTTTTTTCCCCTGCCTGCAAACCAGGTCATACCTCAAAAGCACGACCCTAACCCTAGTGTTCCCCAGGGAAGTAGACCCGTCCTTTGACAGTGAGCAGCGCGAGTAGCAGCCACCAGCAGCGAGCCCCATCCCATCCGTGCCAAAGGGCCCCTTCTCCGTCAGGGGTGTCGTTTGGGGGCTCCTCAGCAAGTGGTTTTCTCTAACTGCTTCAGAGGGTTTGTGGCAGGCAGGCGAATTCCACCAGGGACCACGTCGGGAGAGTGGACCCTCATCCAGATGGAAAACTCAGACGCATTCTAGAGAGACTCCCAGCACCCCCACCATTGTGGCCGTTTCGGGAGCCCCCTCGGTCCCTGCAGAGGCAGGGGCGGGGGCAGGAGAGCCCGAGCCCTGACCGACGTGGGTGCAGGGCACCCTCTAGCTCCGGGGCCACCCCCAGGGCTCTGCAGGCTCCCTGAACCAAGAGCTACAGGAAATGCAGCCTCTACCCCAACTCAGGAGCCCACCAAGGCAGGAGGGGCCACGGGTGCTCCTGAGTCCCAGCCACGACTTCAGGTGCCGGTGACAGCCAGGAGGCTTGACTTCGGTGACTGCCTGCTCACCTTCGTCCGGGGCGCTCCCTCCTGGGTGCCTTCCTCCGCCTCAAACCTTAGCCCCTCAATCCCAAGGCCCCTTCTCATCTCGCCAGAGGGCTGTCAACAAGGCCTCCCTCCTCAAAAAGAAGTCCCCTCCCCCTTAGTGACTTTTTTTTCCTCTTTCTACTCCCATCCCAATTTACCCACCTTGTGTTCCAGTTCCTCACAGATCTTATAGCCAAGTAAGTTACTAGTAAGTTAAAGCCGAATTTTACAACGTGCATGTAGAAATTTTAAATTTGAATGAATATGAATGGCTGTTTGGCTCACGCAGAGAGACAGACATGCACACACTCACAAGCACAAAATGGGAGGGAGGGAGGGCCCTGTGGTCAAAGAAGCTTGGGCAACCACGGTTCAACAGCATTCTCTCCTGCAGGAATTCTCAGAGCCTTTGCTGTGCTCTGCATGTCCGAGGCAAGGCACGGGGTGCAGCTCTTTGGTCCCAGTATCCTCCCAACCCACAGCAAACAGGCTGCTTGAGGAAGACATAGGAACCTGGTCCACCTTCCTGTCCCTTCATTGCAGACAGCAGTTTGGACTGACACCATGTAGGACCCTGCAGGCCACTAGGTGGGGGTGTTTATCTGCAGCAGGTGAGCCCATCCCGGCTCAGTCCAGACACCCACAGCCACCGAGGCCACTGCTGGGCTTAGGGCCTGCGTTCCTCATGGGACAGGGTCCTGCAAGGTGGGGTCCAGCCTGACCTCTACTGATGTACCACATAACATAGCATCGAGGACATTTTGTGTTGTATTTAGTAGGTTCACATCATGTTGCTGGGTCCTATTCAGATTAATACTTTTTGGTCTCTGTGTATGAAAAATAGCTTCAGTAAATACAGGCCATACTTTAAGACAACCCAGTATATAGAAACCCAGATTAATAAAATATGCATACTACTGGGTATTTCTTTTCTTGAGATGGTGTATGATTAATCAATGAAAAATAGGGTGCCCTTTGTCTATACACTGGTCTTTAGAGGGCCAAGGGTTGGCAACATGGAGAGTTTCGTCTGTTGATCTGGTGGCTACCGAGTCTGCTTCATGTAACAAGACTTCTGTACCTGGTAGCACTGTCCCCTGAGGACCGGGGATGAGCGAGCTGCCCACTGTGGAAAGTGCTTCCTGGGGCTGAGCCCTGGTCGTTGGGAAAGCTGGATTACAACCCCTCCGGGCCCTTCCTTTGCTACGTCCTGGGACTACATGAAAGAGCTGCCCTCCCTTCAGCTCTTCAGAGTCTGCTGGGAATTTCAAGTCCCTCAAGTGGAAAATGCACTTTGCCCAGCTTAGAGGATACTAGTCACTGAGGTATTTTTGTATGTGTGTCATCAGATAGCACAAGTTTTTAGGTATAAATGTGAGGACGTGACAAAAACACATTTCAACTAATGCATCAGAGAAAAGACAATGTAACAAGAATAGATGGTAAAGGGTTAGATTAAATAGAGTCATGTTTCTACTATATATTTAAACCACAAAGGGCCCGAAAGGGCTAGCTGGTGGCTTCCCACCCCAATGGTTTAGGAGAGAACGAACATGCGTCCACGTAGACTGACTACAGTGAGTGTATTTTCACTGTATTGTGCTCGGTGGAGTCATTTCTGGAGGGTTCCCCTGCCCTTTGTTAATCACAAAGTAACCAGAGCTCTGGAGGCTTAAAAAGGGGGTGATGGGGTAGAAATTAGGGTGATATTTTCCACTCCACAGAAAAGAGGCAGCTGGCAGGCTTATCATTCCTTTTTCACATGCAGCCTAGAGCCAAGAAAAGTAATAATCATTGACAAGGTAAGTAACTCTTTAGCAAGGAACTGTTCTCCTGGGTTAGAATAAATGTCACTTCAAGGTCGGGGGAGCCTCCGAGGTATCAGACAACTTGTTATACGCATCTTGGCTCACCCCCCTCCCCCACCTTAACAGAGACTGGGAGGCAAGGTGGGCCCTCTGCAGGGTTTTACGAGGGAAACGAGGCTGGTTTCCAGGGATCTGCAACCAAAGTAATTGGGATTTTTACAAGGACTGTGAAATCCTGACTTTCCCTGTTCTGTTTCACGCTGGCACACGGCAGAGTGTGGGAACTACTGTCTCAACAGTAAGTACAGTGCGTGCTGTGACGAACTGTGCGAGCGCTCTGGGCTCCTGCCAGGGCAGACTCCGGCCGGGCCGCGGGCGCAGTGCAGGCAGCCGTGCAGAGGGTAACCCGGGTGAGCGGCCTGGGACTCGGACACACCCACCGGAGTGGTGGGAATCCTCCCTCCGAAAGCACCAGCTGCCCTGAGAATGTATTTGAGGCCCAGCTGGACTTCAGGAAGCACTGAGCTCCTGAACCGGGGGCTTAGCAGGTGGCAGGACGGGGCTCCAACAGACCCTTTTGAGGCTCCCTGTGCAGACCTGGTACCTGACAAGCATGTCCTGACCACTTCGAGGACTCCAGGGGAGCCATTGCTATTAGTCACAGGTCCATGTCCATGGCCAGTAACATCAAAGACAGACTCCGCCTGTGCCTCTCTCCCTGGGGTGGAGCCAAACCTAGCGGTGGAGGGCTAGCTCCTGGGGAGCCCCGGGCAGGTGTCTCTTCCCCACGCTCAGCCTTAATACCTGAAATTCAGGGCTCCGCCCCCACCCCCAGCCCCCAGCTAAGAGCCCCTGGTGCCTCCACAGTTTTGCATTCTCGCTTCTCTTCTGGGACTCCCTGCCTGACCCCTCATGTCCAACCTACTTCTCTGTGTCCTTTCTCTCTGTGCCTTGCCTTTTCTACCCCCACTTCCCCCTCCTCCTGGGGCGGCAGCGGGGGGCAGGGGCTGCCTGTCTACCTGCCTCCTTTCTTTTCCGCCTTCTCCTTTCTCAGCATTTTCTTTTCTGCCCTCCTCACTCTAGCTAGCCCCCTTCCGCCCCCTACCCTGCTCCCCACTGTCTTTCTCTTTCACAGCCCACTCTCTTCTCTCTCCCTCTTTCCCCTCCTTTCCTTCCCCTCCTCTTCCTCCCCACTTTAACCGGGAGGGAGAAGGACTCTGTCTCTGTCTCTGTCCCTAACAGGCCCTCTGGGCACACAGGCTCTTGTCCAGTGGGGGCTTCATGGCTTCAGAGAGCAAGAAAGCAATTTCTCAGAAAGTACTCCAAAAGTTTTCTCTTCCTTTGCTTTTCTTGTTTTCTTTCCTTTCTAAAATTTGTACTTTTTGTGAAAAGATTTTGGGACTTGTTAACACAGGAACTTATACTTGGGGGCCTGATGTTACTGGGTTTTAGGGTTTGCTATTCTCTCTTTAAAAAAAAAAATGCTTAGGAGTTATGTTTAAACTCTCCTGGTTGTTCACAGTGTCAAATAGTTCTGTATATTCTCACCTGGGTGTAAAATCCTTAGTTCAATGCCTTTTTTGCACCAACCACATATTTTTGTGAAACTCTCACTCATTTCATAAGTTGACTTATTCTCTCTTATTTGGCACATTTCTTTGAAAATGAGACTCATTCCACTTTAATTCTTTAAACTGCCATTTCTGTATTTTTCTAAAGACAAAGAGATATGGCTGCTATCTCTTTGGCGGAAATCTCCCAAATTATCTCCAATTTTTGACACCAAACACAACAACATAACCTAATCTTGTGCAAACTGGATGGAAAAGGAAGCTTTCTCAGGAGAACTGAGTGAGGGCGAATTGGGAGGAAGGAACTCCGCTTCTGAACTATGGGGAAGTAAGCGGTGGGCTGCGCCCGCCCCCTCCCTGAGGGAGCCAGTCTGGTTCCTGCTCCATTGTCCTCTCTTTAGCGGCGTCATCTCGGGCAGCTCCTTGGCGATTTCTGCACCTCGCTGCCCACTCCTCTAGAACGGGAATAACCACCCCTCCCCTTTCTCCAGACTCCCCACTACTGCGCGAGGCTGTGGTGAAGATCTTGTGAAATATGGCTTTGGAAGGTGACTTGTTAAAAACGAGTCGGTGCCTCAGTACTCGTACTTGGCCAGGCTCTTGAGACCGTGGCTGGAAAGGCTCTGGGACAGGCCGCTTCAAATACAGGAATGTTGGTGGGCTTTGCTGGGGGCTGTTTCCTCTGCCTCCCTTGGGGGACATCCAGGGTGACCGCCAGCTGCTCCCCACATGCTCTAGCTGAGACCCGCTCTTAGGTTTACACAAATAACTGGGCCCAGGCCAAGTTTCAGCACATCGCAAGACCTTCTCAGGAGTGCTAAGGCCCGCCCCAGGGATGGCCAGCCCCAGGGAGGGGACAGTGGGGACATGCCAACTTCAGCCCCAAACCTGGCCGAGAGGAGGGAGCTGGCTAGTTCTTAAACACCCTAATCCCAGCAGCTGGCCTTCGGGGTATTTTCCTGGTGGAGCGCTGGGGCCTGCAGAGCCCCAGATCACTTAACTTCCATCCCTGTTCTGTCTCAGCCATCACAGAAGCCATCGAGACCCCGCAGTTCATCGGCCGCAGCTACCTGACCTATGACAACCCTGACATCCTCAAGAGGTGAGCAGCTCCCCAGGCACCTGCCTGATCTTCCGGGGGTAGATTTCTCAATATCTTTCCCAGGGCTTTTCCTTATTTTCTGTGCCAGAAGCTAATCCTCAAAGGAGGCAGTTGAGTCATGGCCTTGGGGGAAAACAGCTACACATCATAAACATACATGCTGGAACAGAACAAAACAAATTAAACTTGAAAAAGGCAGCCTTTCAAACAACCCGAACGCTGCCGGAGACGGTGCCCAGCCTCGCGTTTGCACACAGGGCGAGGAGTCCGGGCAGCTGGCTTCGCGCCGTTCTCGGCAGCGGTCTGCAGCTCCGCCGCGGAGGGACCTGGTGCTCCCGCAGCGTGACACGCAGCGCCCAGTCCGTGCCCTGCTTTGCATCTACAGTGACAGAGGTCCCCTGTCCTCCTCAGGCTCCGGCCAGTTCAGTGGGGGGCTTCTTGGCTGCCTGGCTCCCTTTAGGTGGATACAAAAGCAAGACACAGGAGATACCACGTTGCTACCATGGCTACCAACCCCTGGTGGCCCAGGCTCCAGCCCCACACCGGAGTCCAGACTCCTGGCTCGGAACAGCCTATGTCTGTGACTGCGGGGAGGCTGGCCCTTGGCCAGTCCTCAGCCCAGGCATCCTCGTCTTTGGTGCTTTCATTTTGCCTCTTCTCTCTCTTTTCTTTTTTTTTTTTCCTCCCCTAGTTCTTTGTAGTTGATAGTCTACCATCCCCCACAACACTGCCAGCACCACGGTTCTAGAATTTTCCTTCCTCTTCAGGTTGACTATTTCTTAAGGCAGAGCTTTAAACTGAAATCACCCAGTTCTTAGGGTGGAGGTTGGTGGCTTTTCAAGGAACAAAAGTGGTTGAGAGACAGTTTCCTAGGGCTCTGGATGAACATTTCTCTGGTAACTCTCAACACGCCCCAGACAGACAGACAGACAGACAGACTGACAGACATTGCTTCATTTCTCCAATCCCACGTTGTGTTTATCTTGGTGGTCTTGCCATGGGGCCTTAGGCAAAATGGATTTCCAGCCAAGAGAGACCCTCTTCTTTCTTCAGCCCTTTTCTCCAAAGATGAAATGGCGTTCAGTCCCCAGAAAGCAGGGACAGTGTGAAAGGGGCCCAAGTCTTCGGCCCCCTTGATACTTAATGAGTGGCGCTGGTAGTTTGGTGGCAACAGGAGGCACGGGCCCCAAACCGGAGCAACTCAGGTGGCCCTTGTGTGCATGTATGTATGTGCATGCACACACGCATGTGCTCGAAGCCACAGATAAAAGCCAAGTTCAGAGTCTGTTTCAGTTAGATGGCTTTGGCTGCAAGTAACAGAAAACTCTACTCAGAATATCTTAAACGTGAAGGGCACTTATTATTCCATATAATGAGCAGTCCAAACCTAGACTGGATCCTGGCTTGACGGATTCAGAGGATCATCTGAACCATCAAAGACCCAAGTCTCTCTCTTTGCCTTACTATCCTCAGCACACTCTCCAGCGGTTACTCCCTCCGCAGTCACGAGAGAGCTGTGCGCGAGACACTCATTAGGTGGACATAAATCAGGGCAACATCCAGTGGAAGTAAAAAAACTTTTTTTCTCGTGTGACTCTTTCTAAAAGGAAAGGAATCTTTCCAGAATCTTCCCGATACATTTCCTCTATCTCATTGGATAATAGTGGGTCACATGCCCATCCTCAGACCACTCACTGCAAGAGAAACGGAGCTATTGTGATTGGCTTCTACCAATCAGCGTGTCCCAGGCAAGTGGGGGAAGGAAGGGGCCTGAAACCGAAGACCAGGAAAAGCGGGTCTGCAGAGAAGGGGCTGGAGCTGGGTTGTTGGGCGCCTGGCTCTGGGGGAGGGGTCACCACCTGGACCCCGCTCCTCCCTCACCACTCTGAGGCCCTGTCGGGGGAGGGCAGGGCAGCCTTGATCTCTTCCTGTCCAGGCCAGTCTCTGGAAAGCCCAGACAGAAGTCCCCTCCACTGTTATTACTAAATGCCTCTACAGCTCGGGGTTTGTGGGACAGACAGAGGGACGACGACACAGCTGATGGGAGGAGAAAGAGACATTTTTCCAATAATGCCATATTAGTAGCAGTATTAAGTTCCATTTCGTCTTATTACCTTTTATGTAAGGACATGCTTGCTCTTCTGCCTGTGACAGAGGAAACACTGGTCACTTTAGTGAGACCGGATTTCTGAACTAGGCTCTTCCTAAGAATTGATGCGAGCACAAAGCCATGGCTGGGGGGCCGGAGCCCGGACCTGCTCCAGCGCCGCCCCTTTCCTCCCAGCTTCCTGTTCCCATCTGCCAGGCCTCTGCTGCAGTACCCCTCACTCCGCCTCCTGTCCAGGCTCTCCTCTGTCCTCGGGGACAGTCACCACCAGAGCTGGCCGTCTACAACCACGATCATAGCCCAAAGAAACTGCCAACTTGAACTCCTTAGAAACTAAGAAGCCCACTTTCTGGTGGGGAATGGGGAACCCTTTCCCAAGAACCCTTCAGGAGTAGAACAAGAAAGGAGGAGGACTGGGGTATATATTGGGGGTACAGCTGGGACTGTGGACTTGACCACAGTCTGGTTAATCTGGGACTTATCAAGTGCCTTTGTAGGGTTGCACCACACCTGGGGCCGGAGACACTGCTGCCCGGTGAGCAGCCCGGACCTTTAGACCATGATGTTGTGACTTGGGGCAAGGATGCCAGCTCTAATCTCCTGGAAGTGTGTGTCAGGAACGCCAGATCGTCCTTGTGCCTGGCTTCTTAAGGCTGGCAGACAAAACTCAGAAATGGATGTTGGTGGACAGCAGCTAATTTGGTGCAATTGTTTGTGTATTTCCCCCAGGGTGTCAGGATCAAGGTCGAATGTATTCATGAGGTTTAAGACGACTGCTAAAGATGGCCTGTTAATGTGGAGGGGGGACAGCCTCACGTCCAACAGCGACTTCATTTCCTTGGGCCTTCGAGATGGAGCCCTGATGTTCAGGTAACGCCCCTGCCAGCTGTCCTCAGCGTCACCTTGTAGGTCATGCCAAACAGAGCGTTGCAAAAGTGAACCCAGGACACAGTCTTCTGGAAAGGGAACCTGCAGCTCCAGGCTTATTGGAGGCTCCTGACCTCTCTTTCCATCACCCATCTTACAGAGCGGCAGTCAGCCGTCCACAGCCCGGGGGCCGGGTCTGGCCCACCACCCATTTCTGTAAACGCAGTCTTGCTGGCACACTGCCTTGCACGTTCAGGTATATATTGTCTATGACAGCTTTCACACCACAGCCGCACACTCGAGTAGTTTTAATACAGACTGCGTGACCCAGCCTAACATGTTGATTACCTGGCTCTGTATAGAACAGTGTTGTGACCCGCCCCCCCGCCCCCACCCCTCACCCATTGTGCTATTTCCACCACATGCTCCCCACTTGCAAATCGGGAAGTAGGAGAAAGACGGCGAACAGCTGGCATGGCCCTGGGTACGGTGCGCCCCGTCTTGGGCTGAGCTAGAGGTTGCGAGTTGAAGACCTGGCTCTGAATGCTCGCCGTGCTCCCTGTTAGCTGCGCAGCCTTGGGGAGGAGAAGGCCTGCTTCCCAGTCTCCCGCTGTGGAAAAGAGGAAAGCACAGATTCGGGTCTCAGTAGATCGGCCCAGCGTTTGGGTCTTTGTAAATGCTGCCTGGGTGACACTGGCAAGGCAGTCCCTGGAGTTCTCAGCCTTTTACGCTGACCGCTCTCAAATTTTCCAAAGGGTTTGCTAGGAAATAGCTGAAGGGCCCCCTGACAGCCTCTCTCCAGCAGAGTGGAGGGAAGCGGGTTCCCACGGGGCAGGGGCTGGCCTGTGTAATAGGAAGCCGCGTCTGCTGGAGATCGGGAAGGTGCCGCCTCACTGGAGGCTAGAAGTAACTCCTCTGGACCAGCGATTCTACGAGTGTGGTCCCTGGGCCGGCAGCATCACCGTTGCCTGGGAATGTCTTAGAAATGCCAATTCTCAGGCCCCACCCCAAACCAGAAAAGCTAGGAGTGGGGCCAGCAATCTGTTGTCACCATTTCTGTTGGTGATTCTGATGCTCGCTAAGGCTCGAAGCCCCCGCTCGGTCTCTAGGGGCAGGAGCGTCTCTGGCTTTCCCTTCTTTAATCCCCAGTGTGGGGTCTGGCACGGGTGTTCGCGGAATGCTAGGGAATTCATTGGGACGGAAGCGGACCAAGCCACGGTGACAGAGCTGCCCAGTGGTGAAGACCCAACCCTGGGCTTCTGCGGGTCATGCGCTGGGATTCCTGAGAGCTGGCGTGGGGTCATGGGAGTCTTCAGTCTGAATAAAAAGCATTTTTAGAGGAAACATCACTTACCCAACAGCACGCTAGTCCCTAAGCAGCAGAGCACGCTAAGCAGTGTGACCCTGGGACTTTTGGGGCTTTGAGAGAGTGTGCCGGTGAACGCCAGAGGCTGGCCTATGAGAGCGGTGCTCACTGTCTCCACCCCCTTCCCACCCCTCGGCCCCCCCACCGCCCCGCCCCACCCCAAGGTCAAACGCCAAGCTTTTCACACCCGGGTTTCAGGCTGGGTTTCAGGCTGGCTGCCGCAGAGCCATTTTCTTGTGGTTTTCCTGTGGTTAACCTCACCAAGGCCTCGAGTACTTGATTGTGCCCAGAAAAGGGAACTGAAACAGTAGCTCAGCCGTGGATGGGAGGCCGACGTCCCCCTAAACCGCCAGCTAAAACCTGTTCACCGCCCCGCCACCCCCTGGCCCCGCGGAGCTGGGAAACGCGATCTGCTCTGGGCTGCACGCAGCTTCCACAGGCCCCCCACCGGCTGGGCGGGCCTCCCACGCCCCCTGGGCACCTTCTAACAACTCCGCTCCATGCAGACGCAGTGCCTCTGTCACCGCGTCTTTCTCAGGCTTCTGCCGATAAGGCCCCATGTTTTTCTTTGAAGCCTGGAGCTCGGGCTGGGCTCGGGACGCCCAGTGTAGCCCTTCCTGCGCCGGGGCCCAGCTGCCGCCGCCGTTGGCTGCATTTCCTCCTCTGAAACGCAGACGGGCGGGTGCTCTGCGGGAGGCTGCGCACCGGGAGACCCGCAGCGCAGGCCGGCGGTTTGAGAGCGGCAGCCCTCGGCCAGCCGGCCAGCGTGTTTCAGAGGGAGAGTCCTGGACCCACACGCAGAGACCCCGATGGAGCAGGTCTCGTCAGGTGCCAGGGTCTGACGTGAAGCCCTTTGGGACCATGTCCTGTGAAACGGGCTGAAGTGATCAAAGGCTTCAGAGTCAGGCAGGCTGCGTTCCCATGGCTACGTGACCTTAGGCAAGTTACCAGATCTCTCTTGAAAGGAAAGGGCTGGCCCTGAGGCTTGAGTGAGTTCATTCACGTAAAGGGCTCAGTGCAGGGCCTGGAGGATGGAGTTATTAGTGATAATGATTACCAAAATTATTTTCCCCGGTCAAGTGTTTTCTGAGACCTCCTTTCTCAGATCGATAACATAAGTAAGGAAGTTAACCTAATGTAACTGCCTCATAAAATGCAGCTATCGTTATTAGTATTTTTAAAAGATGTGGGCCCCGCCTTCAAGTAGCTTACGTCAGCGGGGCCCAGCAAGTGAACTGGTCTATTGGGCAGAAAAACCAGTTTTGAGGTTTTGGTGTTTGACCCAGGTCCAAAGCAAACAATAGAAAACCTAAAATAATAAAATATATTTTCAAGTTTCTTGACTTTTCTTCTTCACTTCAATGCTGGCCCTTTTGCTAATTTAGTGCTCAGAGGCGCTCTGGCAAAGAATAAGGAAGAGCAATGGAACTCTAAAAAAAAGGTTTTTGTGCAAGATTAAGTAGAGGAAAGGGAATCAAAGTGCTTAGCTAAGAGTGTGGTTTTCCGTTTTTGTTTCGTTTCCCTTTGCTTTATGATTGCGCGTGGGGCATAAAACCCAGCGAGCAGGTTTTGTGACAATCACTTGACTGACAATCTTTCCCACTAATTTTCCACATGACCTTGATAACAGTTTTATGCAACAGAAAGAAAGGGAAGAGATCGGAATTGGCGGGGTGCCCTGTGCTACAACTTAAAGGGGGCACCACGTGGAGATAGCAAATAGTTTCCCACAGGCCTCCCCTGAGGGTGCGTCCTGGCGTCTCACCTTGGTGCTCTGCCCCACAGCCTTCCATGCACGCCGAGTGGAGCAGGGCGATGTGCGTCAGGATAACTGCTTCGTGCTAACCAGATTCACACCGAGACACTGAGAGCGAAATCAGATGGGCACTCATTTGTTCATTTTTTCATTCAGTCCTAAGTTTTTCCTTTAAAAATTGACTTATAATTTACAAAAAGTGCACAGATGTTAGGTGTACTGTTTGATAGATTTTTAAACGTGTGAACACCTGTGGACCCACCATGCAGAACATTTCTCATACCTGAGAAAGCCCCCTCATGCCTTCTGCCAGCAAAGACGACCACCGTTCTGGGCTGTTTATTATTATATAAAAGAGAGCCCTGGCTGGGGGAGGTGGGGAGGTCGGTAGGTCAGACCGTTGTCATGCGTTCCAAAAGGTTGTGGGTTTGATTCCTGGTCCAGGCACGTACGCAAGACAACTGGTAGAGGTTTCTCTCTCACATCGATGTCTCTCCCTCTCTCTCGCTCCGTTCCTGTCTCTCTAAAATCAATAAACATATCTTCAGGTGAGGATTAGAAAAAGAGAGTGAGATTCTAGGATGAAGTACCGAGTGGGAAGCAGGAGGTCATTTGAGGATCTGAAGTCAAGTGGAGCCGGGGGTCGGCTGGAGAGCCGGGCTGTGGAGGCGCCACCAGAGTGTCACCTGCCCATGGTGTGCTGAGGGCTGGATTCCCAGGCTGAGCACAGCCTGGCTTTCTGCATAAACAGGAGCCTTGTGGGGCTGGAGAACAGAGGAGCAAAGCTCCTCCTGTGTCCAGACACACCTGAAAGGGCTTCCATTCACTGCATCCCAACCACTTTCTAGTCTGGTGTCCCTGCAGTTAAACCTGGGTCAGCTCTGTCCTGAAATCTGGGTGCTCCTGACCTTTTCTGTTACACATTTACAGCCTGTTGGTTTACGCTTACACATGACTACTCCCCCGGGAGAGGCCCGACGAGTTTAACTCTCGGAGGCAACTTTCTCCTCCCCGTCAGTTCCTCCGGAGCTGTCGTCCACCTGTACGAGAGCTGTGTGAAGTGCGGCATGTGCTTAATATTCCCTGCAGTCCTTCAGGGAGGGTGTAGTTACCCCATTTCACAGATGAGGGACTTTAGGCTCAGAGAGATGAAGCACATTGCCCACGGGCACTGGGCTCATAATTGGCAAGAACGGGGAACAAGGCGGGTTAGTCTAACGCGTGGGTCCCTGCTGCCGCTCATAAAAGCCATGGCACACAGTCATCTGGCTGCCTGCCTGCCTGCCAGCCCTCAGCCCTGTTTCAAAGTCATTCATTTCTTCAACGAGCCCTCGGCCACTAAAAATGAGATCTGAAAATTCCACCTCCAGGCTGCCTCATACAAGGAGCCACTTGATGTGGGGAAATTCATTAGGAGACAGTGGATGTTTCAGGGTTGGAGTCACAGCTTTGTCTCATAGCTTCGTCAAGTCTCCCAAGTCCTATTCTTGGCTAAAAGTGTCAGCGGGCTGCGTGCGTGCTTCGCGCCTCTGTTCCTAAAGAAAGGACCCAGGGCACCCTCCCTGGGGAAGGCCAGGCGCCGTCTGCCCGGCTCTCGTCTCAGGCGGAGTGCCCGTGGGGACACCGGAACAGACCCAAGCTTTCTCTCTCCTACCTCGTGGCCGGTGGACTGAAGGAGAGATGTGTCCTCTTACCAGACGAGGAGAGGGTTGTCCCCGGGGGGACACATTGTCCTTCAAAAGCTCGATTACATAACTTTTAGTCCATCACCAAGGGAAGGTCTCGGCAGCTGGCCCAGAGCCTGGCTTATGGTAGGTCACTCACTGAGTATTTGTAGAATTGAATTAAATTAGAATAATTGAATGAACGCTGGACCAAGAGGGATCTGGTAAACAACCTGTGCCTGTCTTCTGATACCCTTAGGGTATCGGGCCGTCTGGAACCTGAAATAGAAAGCAGGAAGCTCCCGAGTAGACCAGATAACAGAGTAAGATGGAGGGGGCGGGGCAGAGAAAACACCAAGTTCGAGTCCTGTACATTAGCTCTGGGATTCTAGGCAAAATCTTTCCATTCCTTTGGAGCCCAGCCTACTCTGCAGTGTTCTGTTTGGTTTCATTTTGCTTTTTAAAATGTAAAAACACATGTATTTGTTGCCAAGGGCTACCATAACAAATGATCACAAATTGGGTGGCTGAAAGCCGTAGAGATTTATTCCCTTACAGTTCTGAGGACTCAAAGTCTGACACGCAGACGTTGGCAGGGTTGGTCCTTCCGGGAGGTCTGAAGGGGCGTCTGTTCTCTGCCTCCTCCCAGGCTCTGCCGGGTGCCGGCGGTCCTCAGCATGCTGTGGCTTCAACCTGCATCCCTCTGGCCACTGTCTTCATCTTCACATGGCTTTCTTCCCTGGGTGTCTGAGTCCAAATTTCCTTTTCTTATGAGGACACCAGTCATGTAGGATTTGGGGCAGCCCTAATCTAGTATGGCTTCATTTTAATTTATTACATCTGCAAAGACCCTCTATGCAATTAAGGTCACATTCTGGGGCTCCGGCTGGACATGAATTCTGGGGGGACACTGTGGGCAGAGCATAACACCTCGCAAATGATAAAGCCCTTCTTGTTCCGGATGCTGTGTGGAGGCCTCTGTACATGGCCTTACGGCCGTGATGCTGAGCGAAACCAGCCAGTCGTGAAGAAGTTCAGTTCTAGTTCGCTGAGGTTCCTAAAGGTGTAGAATTCGTAAGATAAAAAGCAGAATGGTGGATGCCGGGAGCCAAGGGAGGGGCACTGAAGAGTCATTATATAAAGGGTACAGAGTTTTGGTTTTGCAAGATAAAAAGAGTTCTGGAGATTGCTCGCACAACAATGTGAGTGTGTTTCACACTACTGAACTGGACACATAAAAACGGGTAAGGCGGTAGATTTTATATTAGGTGTATCTCGCCGTGATTAAAAAAGATTTTTTGATCATTCATGGCCTCGCTTGGAAACCTAACTTCTAACATCGTTTCGCGCCGTGTTGAGGAAACTCCGTTCTGAGTCCCTAGACCGTGTGCAATGAGAGTTGCTTGTGAACGAATGAGTGCCTGCCGGGCTCCAGCACTTGACCCTGTTCTGTCTCATTCTTCCCCGATGCCATAGCTATAACCTGGGCAGCGGTGTGGCGTCCATCATAGTGAATGGCTCCTTCAACGACGGGCGGTGGCACCGCGTCAAGGCTGTTCGGTGAGTACCCACCACTGTGTGGGGCTGAGCTGGAGCCCCCAGAGGTGGGATGTGCTCTCCACACCCCTCAGACCCACTGCCCTCTCCCCCCAGCTTGCCCTGCATCCCGTACTCCTGACCTGGGTCATTCGGGGCATTTTGCCACCAGCTCCCACCTGTGTCCTTCATTGATACTGACAGGACCTAGAGGCTGACCTCCCAAATCTTCACTCAGCGTGACTTTCTGGAGCAATAACTTCTTGATCACTAAATTGGAAGAGGGCCTCGCTGTTTAGTAAGATCTGGATTTCTCTCGTGAGAGGAGATTTGGGGGCATACGGACTTTGAGGAATGCTTCAAATTTCATTACGTAGGCAACTCTCCACATTTTCTTTGACATCACGTTACCTTAAAAGCTGTGTGTATCCTGCCTCAATTATGTATCTCCCCTCTGCGGCAGTCACTGCCCTGACTTCTGAGTACCTTTGAGTGAGTCTCTCCCTTAAAAGTATAATTTTGCTACCTATGTCCATACTGCTAACCATATGTTTTGAGAACCCCAATGGCAGGCCCACACTTAGCTGTATGGAGAAAGCTCAACGCTGCCATGGTAGACGTAGCGTCCAGGAGATGAGCTGAACAGAGTTTTTGAGCTGGGTTCCCTGAGAATTTACCGTGACCCATTCTGGAGAGGTCAGTGGCGGAAGTCAAAAGTGAGGCTTGGGAAACACAGGGCCACCAACGTCAATTTCCTGTTCAGCACACGTCCAGGCTTTGGTGGGAGTAGCCTCTTGTCCACTGGGCCTGGCATGGATTCCCTAGAGGGGGACTGAGGATGCAGAGGCGGGTCTGTGCCCAGCAGCTGCTCGAGTGGCCTCGAAGCTCTTGAGACAAAGATTTTGATGAAGCCCGAGCTCTGACACATTGAAAAAAGAAATGTCTTTCCATAGTGAATATTTATAGACTTGATCTAAAATATATGCTAGAATGTAAGTTGAAATACTCATAGTCCAAACCAGCTCCAAGATACATTAAACTGTGTGGCCTCTAAGCTCTTCATTTCTCCCTCTCACTCATCTTTAAAAGGGCTCACCCAGAAACATCCAAAGAAATGAAATACTTGACCACAGTTGACCTCAGTAGCTCCTGTCCTGTGAGCTCCCTGCTCTCAACTTTCTTAAATAGAGAAGGTTGGTAGGACACTCAGACATTGTGAAAGGATTTTTAAATGCTTGAAATTATTGTGGTTTGATTACATGCATCAAGATACATGTTGGTGGGGATTTCTAGACATCTAAGGAAACAGATGTTGTGACATTCCCAAGACTACGCAACTGTGGGCAGAGCCAAGAGTAGGATCTTAGATCAAAGCTCTTAACCATCCCACTCCGTAGAGCAGCCCCACCCCTGCTAAGATTTCAGATGTTTTGGAGGGAGTCAGGCCATCAAGCGTGGCACTGCGAAGATGGTTTGCAGACTTGGTTCTTGCTATTATAATCATCGACATCTCCCCTTGTGGGCCTTAGGTTGCAGTGCAGGTTGGACAGAAGGAAGTCACATAGGACCTGGATAGATGGGGGAATTCAAGCAGACGTTGTGCGCTGCATTCCACAGGGGCGGGCAGGCCTAGAGGGGATGATACAACAGGTCTAAGCAGGAACCGGGTCCAGGCCATGGGTATGACAAGCAGGGCTGAATGGATACCGTCGCTCTGCACCACAGCCCAGAGCAGAGACGGGGAATCGATGCAGACTTCTCCAAGGGGAACCCTGGTCTTGCAGGCATTAACCCTCGCAGAAAAAAGAAAGCAGATTCTCGTTTATTAAGCATCTTCGGGATGCCAGGCACTTTACGTACTATATCCTAGTTAATATTTACAGCAACACAAGTTTTATAATCTCCATTTTGTGGATGAGGATGATGATGTGTTGATAACAGTAACAGTGCACCCCCACCCCCGTGCTTCATGGAGCAGGCGTGTATCAGGTACCAGGCCCTGCGTTTCACACCACCCCATCGCAGATCTCCAGAATAGCCTTGGAAGATCGGCAGTTACTCCCGTTTCAGATGAGGAGCTAGAGCCCCGCAAATCTGCTGTCATTCTTCTACCACTGTGAACCCTCTACTGCCCCAGACACAAGGGGTACGTCATGGAGCAGCACGAGCATCCTTGCCTCAATAGTCTTGCATTCTAATGGGAGGCAGTAGACAATCAGTAATAAACATAATGAGGAAGTTCATTACGTATTAGGTTAGAGGGTGTTACCACATTTATTTTCAGATGTAAGGTATCACTGACTGTAAGACATGGCCGCATTTTAGAGAGAGAAAATGAAAAATTCTTATAATTGATGAGCTAATGTGGAGAAAATGGAACTTTTTTAGAGTAGTGGGGGGAGAAAGCAGGCCAGGCCAGACATTGCATTGGTCACAGCACCAAGGGATGAGGCTGTAAACTAGCGCGTCCGCAGCAGGGAGGCAGGCTGTGGCCTGGAGGGCGAGGGCGGAACGGGACACAGACCTCTAATGCCAGCTGCTGGGAGAGTTGCTCTCAAGAAGTGAGGCCTGGGCCCTCAGATTTATATGACGTGCCCCCCTCGCAAATAAGGGCAGGGCCAGGGACCTCTGGAAGGTGAATTAGGAGCTAAAAGCAGGGAGATCAGTTTTTAAAATTTACTTGAATTCACTTGAGGACCTGGAGCCCAAGTCGCTTGCTCTACTCCAGGTAGCTGGCACACTGCCCTTCCCCAGCCCATGGAAAAGTAGCAAAGTTCATTCACTGGACAAAGTAAACTAAGAGTGTCTGGAAGGGGAGACACTAGGTCTAATGAAATACTGGACTGCAGCATGTCGTGCATATTTGGACCTGGGACTTTGTGACGGGGCATTCGTGGAATATTGAGAACTCCGTAATTCTTTCCCCATAATTGGGATGGCAGAATGCTGGCAGCCAGACACAGTAAAGAGAGTAGCAAATCCAGGTGTCCCCCAGGAAATGACTGAGCCGTATCACAGCGCCACGAAGCCACCATCAACAGAGCCCGCCTGACCCACAGAGCTTCCAGTCTGCTTTTCAGAGCTCAGCGCTTCACCAGGAAGTGGCAGTCTGTGATCACAAGGCATTTGAAAAATGCTTCTTGTGTAAAAGATAGGTATCAGAAAAGACAGACATAATAAAGCAACTTGGAGGAAACAAAGTCTATGAATGAAAAAACTGATGTAAATATTAATATCATCAGACACCCAAGAAACCAGAATTGTTTGCTATTAAAAAAAAAAAAAAGGAACATTAAAAGATCAATAAAGAACTCTTAAGAGGAGGAAGTGCCACCTGGGTGGATACCCCCCCAGGAGCTACAGAGCAGACCTACGTTTGTGGAGAAGGTTCATGGGCCGGATAGTTTGTGAAACCTGCAAAGCCCCTGCCTCAGATGTGTGCCCCGTGCCACTGTCCTCAGTCACGTTCGGGTGACGCTTTGGGTCCTTTAGAAGCTGCTAAGCCATTCTTCGTCCTCCCCTAGAGTAATCCTCCACCTACAAAAACTGCTTCATCCCCACCGTGCAGAGAATAACATCCAAACTCCGTGTTGCCAGAGCTGCTCCCCTTTTCACGCTCTCCTCTGGCCCCCTCTCACTTCAGGATCCATGCTAGCTAAGCTCCCCATGCCCTTCATCATCTGCTTCTGGCTTCCTCTTCCTCCACTCCGCTGCCCCCCGCAGAATTCCCTGAGCTCCGTCTGCACCAACCCCTCGTCTTCTCGCTCTTTTCACAGCAACTTCCTGTTGGCATTACCTTCCCCTATCACTTGACCTACCCAGCCTTCTGAACTGGTCTCAGACGGTCTCTCCTTGGAGAAGCTTTCTGTGACCCTTGGTCCACCTCCTGGGTAATCCACGGTGTCCCGGCCTTCCTCTGCAGAGTGGGAACACTGAGTTGTCATTTGTAATTTGATTGTTTTGTCTTCCTCAGTAGACCTAACGCTCCTGGGAACCAGGAACGTGTTTTTTGTTTGTTTGTTTGTTTGTTTTTTCATGTTTGCAGCTTTGTTCTTTAGCATAGTGCCTGGTGCATAGTAGGTACTTTTAATACATTTTTATGGAAATGAATTGGACGATGGAATGAAGCTCCAAAAATGGTGGTGGCTTTTACAGGGATGGCCCATCAGGAAAGATAACTGTGGACGACTACGGGGCCCGGACAGGCAAGTCACCTGGCATCATGAGACAGCTCAACATCAATGGAGCTCTGTATGTGGGTAAGTGACCTTGGACCAGATCTAAGCGATGTCCGTGCCTTCTCATGTTACTCCGTTTGCTGTGCTGGGGCTCCTCCGAGTCGGGTGCTTCCCTGGACCAGACGAATACTTGGAAATAGGAAGCTCTCCAGATACTTCATTCTCCCGTGTTCTGAACTTCTGACTCACGGCTGAGGGGGCAGGAAGCACTTAGACGCCTTTGTGCTTTGGACTGACCCACCAGGGAAACCATGCTTTTCTTGTTTATAGAACAGGAACCTGCTAAATATAACTCCGCGAATTCCCTCTGAGGAAGGAGGGCCTGTTTTTATGGCCCATTTCAGAATTAGAATGAGTGATATTTCTGTAAATAGCTCGGAGCTCGCTCGTACGGACACAGAAGTATGAAAAGATGTCTCCATCCATGTATTTTCTAAATGTGAACTTAATTGAAAGCATTCAACGTTAGTGTATTTCTTTCAGTTTAAGGAGACATCAGCTCTAACTACATACTACATTTCACTGACATTATAAACATTTCAAAATTTACCAGATACTCTTTGGTTTGAAGTGGCCAACTGGGTCAGAAGTCACATATGAAGTAGGTATTTATAGCTTGTGGTTGTGTATCAGATTGAATCAAGTCAACCTGTTCCTTCAAGGATAATTGTACGTTAGATTATCCTTGAGCAGTTCAAGGGACCTGGGGCCCTTGCTTACCTGTCAGCCAAGGGGCGCTTTGACCGTAGACACACTCCAGTAGACTAATGAGACATGGTCCCCCTGGCTCACCCCCTCTCCCTCTGGCTTCCTGGCAGGTGGAATGAAGGAAATTGCTCTGCACACTAACAGGCAATACAGGCGAGGCCTCGTGGGCTGCATCTCTCATCTCACCCTGTCCACCGATTACCACATTTCCCTCGTGGAAGACGCCGTGGACGGGAAAAACATCAACACCTGTGGAGCCAAGTAATGAATGCCGGCTGGCCTTGCCCAAGGGACAGAGTCTTCTATCCTGAGAATCCCGGGGGCCCCGGGACCCTGCCTGATGCCACACACCGAGGCATGGGGACCAGCGCTGTTGGCTCTCATCATGGGAAAGTACACCCTGATGAGAGACTAAAACCCAGACAGGAGGCCCTGTGGGGCCTTTCCTGCTGACACTCTGTGGGCCAAACCCAGTGGAATCTTCTGTGTAGGAAGCATCGAACTTGGTCCATTGAATGCGCAGTTGCTGCCAGAGATCACACATCAGGCCAGTTCCAGGGCCTGTCTGCTGTAGCTCAGTGACCACATCGTGAGTCATAGTGCGTTAAACAAAGAAAGAAAAGGGAGAGGGAGACCCAAAGGGCAGTATTAAAATACTTCTCTCCTTCCCTGACTCGTGACACTTACTGACAGCAGAATGACTGTGTGACCTTGAACCTGGAATTTCTCACCTTGGCCCATGAATTATTGGGATTAACCCTTTCCACTCCTCACCGGCTGTTTCCATATGCTCTGACTCCTCCATGAAAATAAGGGGGAGGGGAGACTAAGTGTAGACACATAATTATAATACTGCTCCCCGAAGTTTACCTTTAGTGAGAAATCCCTACTTTTTATAATGCTGATCTAGGAAAACGGGCACCCTGATTTTGTAGCTGTCTTTTTGTAGGTGTATATTTTTATAGCTGCAGATTGTCCACACAGTATAATTTTGGAAGTTTGGGTGGATGGCCCTGAATTCTTTGCACAGTTCCTGAAAACGTTCTCCCAAAGGAGGCTTGTCGGGGCCCTTGGTTGCACCGGTGGAGTGGGGCAGGTGACTTGGGGTGGGCATTCTCTTGGGGGGCTGACCACTCTCCTTCGGTAGATGTTGACGGCTGGAAGGAATGAATCGGAAGCTTCCAGAATAAAGAGGTGAAAAGGTGCATGTGTTACTGGGGGCGGGGGGCCACTGTCAGCTTTGTTTTCAGCGGGGAGGAATGTCTATAGCGAACTCGAATAAAGGAGAGGAAGAAGTCTAGAGCTCATTCACTCAGGCCTTCATTCATCTGCGAAGGGGCCGTGGCCCATGCAGAGGCCACGCCCCGAAATGGACACTAAGACCATTCATGTCTCTAAGGCTGTGCTGGGGAGTGAGCCGCAGGGCTGCTTCCTTCCGAGCCACCGGCCGTCCCTTTGCTAATCACGCGTGTGGCGCTGGTGACAGCTGGCTCGCTGGCAGATCCCCATGACAGGACTCGCTAAGGGAAAGGTGAGATGGACACTGACCCCAAAGAGCAGGGACATGTGATCCAACACACCCAGGAGCCTGTGCTTAGCCCCTGTCATGACTCCACTCCTGTTTGTGCAGCGTTCATTCAGCGAGCGCTTCGGGCTCCGTGCGAAGCGCAGCGTTAGGCGCAGCGCGAATTCGACAAAATGAAAAATAAATGAGAGACATTCGCCTTGTGCGTCAAGCTTCTGGCCCCTGTCTTAGGGACCTTCGATGACCAGGACCCTTCTTCCCAGCAGAATAATGTTAACACCACCACCAATAATAATAATTCCTCCTCTCCTCCATACGTCTCCTTGTGTGTGCCGTTTGGAGAAAAGCTGCGTGGGAGCAAGCGGGTTCGACCGCTTCCCAAACGGCCTCACCTCCACGCCGTTCCCTTGGAGGCTGCTCGGGCCAGCGCCGCCCAAGGTATAACAGAGCAGCTTTCACAGCACATTTTGAGTCAGTTACCTCAGCCAAAAATAAATCATTGTGATTTTTAGCAAAATATCCAGCTGAGCTGAGACCAGAAGAGCTGTGTCACAGGTGAGCTGTCGCTCTGCGCAAGGGTCCTCCGGGGAAGAAGCAGTGACCCAGGGACGGGGGCTCGGGAGTGTGTCGAGTGGAGGAGGATTCTGAACCACCAGCTGGGGTGGGATCAGAAGGGGAGGGGTGACCGACCGGGTGACGGATTCGGGGCAGCGAAGGTCCCGCTGGGGAGAGTGTGGGCGGCAGGGTGCAGGGCGCAAGAGGACCTGATCCCCTTCGGAGGCTTTGGGCGGGAGAACAGGGAAGGAAGCCCCCCGCCCCCACCCCCCCAACCCCGGCCACGCAAGCTAGGAGGAAGGCTCTTTGACTCTGTTAGTGGACAAAATCTGGGAGATGTGGAATGAGTTTGTATAGCAGAGGTAGTTGTGAGGATAAAAACTGTCCTGAAGCTGAGGGATTAGACCTGGGTTCAGAAGGCGGAAGAGCTGAGGTGGCCTGAGCTAGGTCTGAGGGTACCCAGTTTTCCCTCTACCCGTACCTGCCATCTACAGTAACGCTGCGTGACAGCCACACATCCCCAGTGGCACGCCAGAACACGTGTTTGTCGCTCACATGCCTTGAGTGGTCAGCTCGGAAGCTCTGCTGATCTTGGCTGGACTTTTCCCCTGCGTAGCAGTTGGCTAATTCAGCATGGCCTTGCCTGAGACAGCGAGGTGACTTGAGTCAGTGCCATGTGGCTCTCACGCTCCTCCTGGGACCTGTGGGAGCCTGCGCTCCCTTTGCGTGATGAAGGAGGAGGCTAAGAGTACTAGAGGAAAGGTGGAAGG
This sequence comes from Mormoops blainvillei, assembly GCA_004026545.1. Taxonomy (NCBI): domain Eukaryota; kingdom Metazoa; phylum Chordata; class Mammalia; order Chiroptera; family Mormoopidae; genus Mormoops; species Mormoops blainvillei. The sequence goes on along the minus strand of PVJD01002591.1, from coordinate 173,956 downwards.
CCTCGTACAGCCGAGATTTGGAACTGCCACATGTCACTTCTGCCACATCTTAGTCGTCAAAGTTCTTAGGTTCAAGAGATGAAAATATAGACTCCATCCATCATCACCTGGCCAAGGGCATGGATGCAGGGAGAGCGAAAACTCAGGGCCATGAATGCCAAGAACCCAAGTCACGTGCTGTTGGGAGACGCGGTGCAGTAGTCCTTCTGTGGGGACTATTGGGGTTGGGGACCCGGTCTGTGAAGTCCTCAGTGCCTGGCCCAGCCAGGCCGGCCTAGTGGGGCAGCATTTGGCCCTTCGCTGCCTCCTCTGCGGCCTTTCTGCTCTCCAGTGTTTGTCCACCTGTTGCCTGCCACTGGCCGTGTCGTCTTTCCAAGGTGGGGGGGACTAGCAGAGGGGTGGCACCTCTGTGGGGAGGCATGTTGTGGAGTGCTGGCTGGGCCCCCTGCCCGAGAAAGAGGTTATCGGAGCAGCCAGAGGGCTGGAGGCTCACACGCCCCCGTTCCACGCAGGAAGGACCCGAGGGGCAGGGGTTCCTGAGAAACCCCGGCCCCACATAGCGATCTGAGAAAACCCCGCAGAGCTGCCTGTGTGTTGGATGCAAGGATGGCTGGAGGGTGGGGCGAGGGAAGGCTGCTCCCTATGAAACCTGACGTTCACAGCCCCTGTTTCCTCTAGGCCCGGGCCTGGGGTTGCTGTCGGGAAGGCCTGCAGGGTCGTCCTGGTCCCCACGCCTCCCCAGGAGCTGTCAGGCGCCCGCCCGCGCCGAGCGCCACCCGCTCTCCGCCCCCGCGCGCCTTCCGGAGCCGGCCCTGGTCCAGCCTGCGGGCGCCTCCAACACAAACAGGCCTCTGCCTTCCCTTCTGCTTTCCTTCCACTTCCCTCCCGCCGCCCCGCCTCCGCCTCCGCCCCGAGTGGGAGGAAGGAGCTCGGAAATGCGCCCGGAGCTGGCAGGCCAGGGCTTTCCACTTGGAGGAAACACTGCATTTTTCACCTTTAACCTAGAAAAACCCGGTTCTCAGAAAGCTTGTTTTTAGCACTGAGAGTTCCCAAAGGAAGAAGAATGGGGAGCAGGGGGGCCGGGAGCTCCTCTCAGGCTCTGACAGCCAACCCTCGGCCCCAGAGGGCTGCTGTTCCCTGGAAGGCGAGCCCGGGCGGGGCGGAGCCCTGGGGGAGTGGGGGCGGCAGGCAGCCCGCGGAGCGCGGGGGACAAAAAAGGCGGAGAATTCCAGCCCCAAGTGGAAAGACGGTGGAGACCTCAGGGCAGGGGCTTGCACAAAGCAGGAGCTGCTTCCCATTCATTCCCTTCCCGCCCCTTCAGCCCCGGCCCAGTCCAGGGGCGCACAGTAGCTGCCCTGGAAGGGGGTGGGAGGATGGGGTACAGATGTGCCCGGTGGCAGCCCAGCCGGAAGCTGAACAGGGTGTGCCCGGAGCTCTCAGAGGCAGGAAAGAAGCACTCCAGGACGACCGCCCCAAGGAGCCCACAGAGGGGAGGGCTGCCAGCACAGGGTCAGAATCCGAAATCAGGGCTTGGGGCGGCTTGGGTTCCCTCCCACCGGAGCATTGCCCAAGATGGAGAGCGGGGCTATTCGACTCCATCTCAACCGTGTATTTCCAGAGCACACCCTAAACACAGCAGGGGAGGATCAGCCATCCTGAGTACAAGTTCGGAAAGTGACGGGGGGTCATTGGGAAGCTCCAGTTTACAGGTAGCTGTATTCAGGCAGCAAAGTGACTAATCCAGCTCAACGCAGGGACTGGCTCCTGGCACAGGCCCTGTGAGTAACTGCGCTTCGATCTCACGTACAAAGCGTGTTCTTAATAACAGCCCTCCTTGGATGAGGGCCAGGGCAGGCAGGCACGGCCTTTTTGACCCGGGAAGTCGGAGGCTGGCCAGACAGACCAAGTGGGTGACTTGCTGCGCACGGTCCCACCACGAGGACGCAACCATGACGCTTTGCTGTGGCGCTTTTCTCCCCGGCACCCCGACCTTCAGGTGCGGCCTATGCGGGGACCCGGGGTCGCTCGGAGGCGCTCCGGGGCTCCCTCGCGTTGCCTGTCATTGGCAGTACAGTCGTGGGGGAGCGGGTTTGCGCATGGGTCTGTTCCTCAACACAGCTCCTGCTCTGCTTTCTTCCAAATGCTCCCATTGCAAGGACTGGGGGTGGAAGGGACCTGGAGCAGACCAGAGCCACTCCACCGGAGTGGGCTCGGGGTCCGCCGACAGCCCGTGAGGCCTGGGTCGGAAGCCTTCGTCCTTCTCTCCTCTGCCTTCTCCTCCACCAGTAACCTCTGGGGCTCAGGGGAGCTGCTTCGAAGCAGCGGTGCGGCCCCGGGGCCCCGCGAGGCCGGACCGGGCTGGGCTCTGGAGCAGCAGGGCTGACGCAGGAGAGCTCCGCGCTGCCGCCTCCTCCCTGCCCTTGCCGAGGCTTCTTTGTCCTAGAAAGTGCGCGGCTCCTGGAGCACTTGTCTTTTCCTGGAAAGATGTGAGAGGAACAGTGTGTCTCGGCATCTGGGTTGAGGTTGCAGCTTTTCTATTGGCCTTTCTTTGTCTCTCTGACTTGCAAAGGCCCAGAAATCTCCGACCATGCGGTATGGCCTCCCCTAAGGTCCCACCTCCCTGCCAGGGCTCAGCCCCGTGCTGCGGCCTCCCTGGACAACCTCCTATTAAAAGGGGCTGCGGCTCCAACTTGGCGAAAAGACGACTTGGATTGCAATGTCTCTGAGAAGGCAGGCCAGGCGAGCTCAAGAAATTTGCTCATATAATACACACATTTAGAAACAAAAGTAACAGGCACCACGCCAGGGTTATTAGCGGCAGAAAGCCCTGCTAGAAGCTGGCCAGAGACAGCAGAGGCAAAGGGGCTCTCAGACCCGGACCTGCGGAGCAGAGGGGCGCACGGTTATAAGGCCTACTGCACGGTGTCAGTCACACACATTCATACATTAAAAACACGTATCTGTGAAAATTCATGTATCACATAGGAAAATGTCCGACAGAATAAAACTATTTGGTTAAAAATAGCTAATGCTGAGTAAGAAGATTGTGTGATTTTTTTTTCTTTTTCCTTGTATCTATTTTTTAGTTTTTCTTCAGCGAGCCTGTAGTGAGTATCCGTTGTTTTGTCCGGACTGGCCGTCCTCCAACTCTAATATGTGGTTCTTGCGAAAGTGGCCTTTGGAGACATCTGGCTAGAGAGAAGGAAGTGTGGACATAGACAAGAGATACCCGTTACTTCTGGGAGGAGTGTGGCCTGCAGGGTGTACCAGGGCTCGCCTACCCGAAGGAGAGGTCTGAGGGTGGACAAGGGTTGTCTGTCTCCCAGAGAAGCGGTAGCAACTGAGGGAGGATAGGTGGGGGCAGGAATGGAACCCTTGGGCATGCAAATCGTCACCTGGCAGGATACAGAGAACCCTACGCAGAAGAATGAAAGAAATTCTAAAGTAGGGAGGAGGCGAGGAGGTGGTGGTGGCTGGAGGGTAGGAGGACTCTAACCTGTTGTCACTTCAGATAAAGCCCATTTATCCCCTGTCTGTCTTGTTGTCAAGGAGACAGAGGGTGAAGGCAGATTCCCCTGAAGAACAAGGTGTAGTTGTGGCACCTAGCCCCCACGTGAGCACCCCTGCACCGGAAGTCTGCAAGTTTGACAGGACCCCAGCTTTCCACAGCTGGAGACCATTCCACTGGAGGGTGACTTCTGTAAAGTGTTTCTAATATCTAATAGGGAAAGGCATTAAGCCACTTTTTTCCCCCGAAGCATAATGATTTAAGGACTGTTTATCGAGCACTTGTTGTGCCGCAGCAGGTACCACGCTCTACTCTGTGGATGCAGGGGTGGTCGAGACACTGTTCCTCTCCCACTATGAGCTAAGTGTCAGACGCGCTCAGGGTTGCGGAGAGGCGTGGGGGCTGTGAAGGCCCATGCCCGCCCGGGGCCCTGGGACACAGGGAAAGGCTTCTGTGGGCCAGCGACGCTGAAACAGGCTGAGAACGGAGGACGTGCAGAAAGGTGAGTGCTGTGTTCGACCACACAGGATCCCTTCCTGTGGTGCATCTAGTAGGACTTTTGGGTAATGGAAACGTGTATGGATTTGGATATATTCTAGAGCAAATCACATCCCCTAACATTTTACCACCCACGATGAAGCCTGACATATGAATTGACTGTTGCCCTTAATCCTGAAGACCAGCATTGATAACAGCCCTGGTACATGATCCGTGAGGACGGAAAGAGACCACCTGACCTAGTTTGAAGGTACTGACACCTGAAAGGTGCTGACAGGAAATCAGGGGTTGCAGGGGTTTCTCTAGGGAGCAATATTCACACTACCCAGAATCCTCGCTGCTCAGGAAAAGCAGGTTATCAAGACCCTGTGGCTCACAGCTGAGGAGAATGAGAGGGCGAATAACTACTTTAAGGCTACCCAGGCAGTAAGTGGTGACATTGGCCAGGTCTGAGCAGCCTGGGGGCGGGGGTGGGGCATGGTGCAGCAACAGCAATGGCCCAGAAACCTGCATCATTAGCCACCATGGGAAAGGAGCCCTCCACCGTCATTGACAAAATCAGACTCCAGGTCCATTTCTGAATGGTGTGAGTTGTCGGCACTGCACTGGGAATTGGGCAGTTTGGGACCAGGAGGGTCCAGTGGTTAACACTCCGCCCCTGGCTCGCCCAGCAGCTCACGGGAAAATGGGAGTGAGGGCGGTGCAGGCGCCTCCGACGGGACACACAGACAGGCTGGCCTGCCTCTGGGGCCTCGGTCTGGACGGAAGGCGGTTCTGCAGCATGAGGAGAAAAGAAACTAAGGTGGAGCTGAGACTTGAAATCCTTGCTCGCTTTTCGCGTGTTGGTTGGGAGGCAGGTAACCGGTGAGCGGCTCAGCAGCTGCCCGGCGCTCGTAACGCGATCCGCACTGCACGGTTTTGATGATCAGTCATCCTTCAAAGCTTTTCCTGTCTCTTTAATCTGAGACTAATCACTCTGGGATAAAATTAGCTCCAATTTAATCCCAAATCGGCTCAAGACAGCTCTTGTTACTTCAACTTCTCTGTACTTTTAATTCAATTTCACTGTCACTCCAGGGGAAGGACAATGGATCAAATTTATAGGCCAAAGTGAATTCTTTTACGGCTCTTTTTGTAAAGAACTTGAGTTCGTAAGCTCACATTTTAGTGTCATAGAGAATACCATACATTAAAAAGGTCATTCACGCATCACTAATTCTCTTTCCCCTGGAATGAGTCATGACTTCATTCCCCCTGGAGTTGACGGTGCTGTTTTGGCTCAAGACTTCACCACCTGGGAAATGAGTTACGCACTTAGCTCTCCCTGAAGGACAGACCATATGCGTGAGCTCTGCTAGTGCTTAAATACTAACACATGTCACAATTAATTTAAAATTGGCCTGCAGGTTCTTCAGGTTAAATCCAGATCCACTCAGAGTCCAGCTGTTACTCTAGGTAAGCCGCATATGAATACGTAATTTCTCCCCTTATCTTAAACAATTTTTGAAGATTTTATTTTTAGAGAGAGGGGAAGGAAGAGAGGGAAACATCAATGTGTGGATGCCTGTGGTGCACCCCCTACTGGGGACCTGGCCTGCAGCCCAGGCATGTGCCCTGACTGGGAATCAAACCAGCGACCCTTCGGTTCACAGGCCGGCACTTAATCCACTGAGTCAGACCAGACAGGGCTTCCTTATCTTAAATAATTTCTATTAAGTTTAATTCATACTTTAAAATTTCTGAGGTTTTGCTGAATAACTATTTCCAAATTAACAACTTGCCATGAAATTTTGATATATTCCTAGGATCTCCAGAAGTGTTCAGGGTATCTTCATAGGAAATAAGTTAGAAGCCATAGTTGAAGGACCAGTATTTATTTCATAATGTTACATTCCCACTAGTTGACTATGTTTATGCTAACTCCTCTGGTGACTGGAATAGAGATTTACTGGAACGTAGGAAAGGCAAGGCCAATGGCAAGCGACGTCTGCAGCAGCAAGACTTTAGTTGCAATCCTATGCGCCCGTTTCCCCACCACTGGGACTCTCGTGGGATGGAACCAAAAGTATTAACAGCAAAGCAGGAGCCCTTTTTCCTGAGTGCTAAAACAGGAAGAAAAAAACAACAAAAAACAATGCCCATCTATCCGTGTAAGTTGTACGAAAATATATTTATTTTTTCCATGACAATACTATGATAAAATTGTTAAATACATGCATGTTTTAAAAACAGACATAAGTAACATCTTTAAGAGTTAACAGCCAAGCATACTAGTTTTACATTTAAGGTCTCTTAGTAATAGGTTATTTATAGTCTATGTTCTCGCGATAACCATGTTTTCCAAAAGATATTGAAACTAAATTCTGAAATTATACAATGTATAAAATGACCAAATTTTCCACTCTAATGCAATGTACTCTCTCCAGATTTTAAGAAGTCAGAAAATACTTGTCATCTGTGTAAATGGAGTTGTTTTATCCCATATATTAAACTCAGAATTCTGCGAATCAGACTGAATCACACAAATATCCCACAACCTATGGTTTGCTTCCTGTATATGTATTTAAATGTTTCCTTATACGATTAAGCATGATTTTTACATACAGAACATCACAGCTGATCACTCAGGTCAAAGAAGAGGTCCGCAGTGGTAACATTTCAAGAAATGAGAAAGGGAACAGTTATAGATCTGCAGTTTCTCCCTACCTTTCAGCTACATTTGCACATGCCTGACCGAACAAAAATTAGTAAACAGTTGCTAGTATTTATAAAAAAAAAAATTGAAAATATTTAACATATAACATCTCCTTTGAAAAAACAATCATTCCACAAACAACCTTATAAAAAAAACAAAAACTTGTATCTGTTCACAGTATGTGTATTTTGTAAACAGTAATTCACTATAATGCAATTTTGAAAGTAAAAATGGTGATTTCCTAGCATTATAAGAACTTATAGCTAGCTAATGAAGAAGAATAAAAAGTAATACATTCCTACTAAAAAAAAAGTTGAGTATTTTAAAATGATTTGACCTTTGGACATACCTTTTTAAGGTGGTACCATCTTAAATTTAGGATGTCCTTCTATCCAGGCCAAGTTTTTCAAGCAATTCTGAATTTAAATGTTGTTTCTTTTTAAAGCTGTATTCACACTTTTCCTAAACATTATGTTGGAAGAGAAAATTTAAATAGAAGGTTATATCATAAATAATGGGGAGAAGTATTTGGAATCAAACTGGGGGCAGAATATTTGAAAAAAATGTACGAAAATTATTATTCGGTATTGTTTTCTATGATCGAATGCAAAATTACCAATGTCAACCCAACAGCCAACTCACCCATGTATAATAATAATTGTATCACCACCAAGAAATCTTCAGATGCTTTATTATACACCACTGGAATGCTTAGGAAAAATAGTAAGTTCAAAAACTCAAAGATACTCATTTAAAATGGAGTAATTCTAAAGGGAAATACATTTTTAATGTCTATAAGGGAATTCAATATTTTTAAGTCAGCCATTCAATCAGGTGTACAAAGTATTTCTGGCCTAAGCGCTGCATAAGGTCTATGTTGTCATTTTATTTTTAAAAGTTCTGACTGGCTACTGCAAAGCAATCTTAGGAGATATATGTAAATGTAATAAAATCAATTTCTTTATTAATTATTAATTTTTTACCTATTCACATCTCTCAGTTTTTAAGGTGAATTACTGCAACCAAAAAGTAATGGAAATCACTACTGGTTTGTATCTGGTTAACATTCAATTAGTTATAGTTTAATTAAGAGGTTCTGAATCTTTTGCTGTTGTTTCTATGGCTCGTCAGTTAGGCACTTACACATAAAAACATTCAGAGGGTTTTCCTCTTAGAATACTGCTTTTAATTATCATAAAAGCGCTGCACAAGTAGAATTTGTCTTGCATAGGCAAACTGTTTATAACTCGGACACTTATAATCCAAAATATTAACATTCTTAATATAGGGAGAAACAAGCACTACTTATGGTTAAAAATAATAGAATCCTGTTATAACTCAATATAGCAATCATATGGGTTTGGATATATTCTAGATCAAACCACATCCCCTAAAATTTTACCATCCACAATGAAGCCTGACGTATGAATTGAATGTTGCCCTTAATCTTCCAGATTGGCATTGGTAACAGCCCTGGTACATAATCCATGAAGACAGAAATAGACCAAAATCAAACTAAGTAATTTCCAATGATATTCTAAAGTCACCTCTAAAAGATGCATGTCCAGTAAGATTGGCCACAAGTCCTTTTCTTGTGTGGAAAGTTTTCTTTTGGATACAAAAGGTGGGCATGGTACCACGAATCTTTGAGTCAGCAGGAAATACCAGTTTAAAATGCATGCTTCAGAGAAAAGAATGAGGGCTTATATTAATAAGTTAAGCTCGCACGTCAACATATTGCTGGTTTGCTAGAACCCATGCTGGTGGGTACAGACCTGTCTCAAGCTGCACATCCATCAAACACAAAGAAGCTATGGACACTTAACATTAGGGAGAAATACGATACTTAGTGATGCTTTTGTGTGACTCTTTCCCAAGTTTTTACTCAACCCGTGGAGCCACTTCTAGAGTACTGAATCTTCAAGCCAATAGTCTCAGATCTACACAAGTTTATACCTTGACATACATGACCCTTCAGGAAAACACTGTTGAATATGCACAGTCTGTGATGGGACTCAGTCAATAAAAAATCACTCGCTGAGCTTGCACGATGTGCCTAGGCTTTGTACTTGGCTAATGACCGATCCCACACATTACTTGAGATGCCCAATTTTACGCTTTCAAGATAAAAAAAGATTTCATAAAGGATACACAGATTTTAACAGAAAACAACAAAAATTAAGTAAACAAGCAAAAAGTCTTCTCAGATTATGTGACCAAGCAGTAGAAAATTTTGAGATAACATTTGCTGCATATTGACATGTTAGGGAGTAGTTCAATTTCAAAACACCGTAAGATTGATTTCAAATTTCTCTTGGAAGAAAATATCCCTTAGTCTCCTTTACTAAGCTACATCTAATTATTCCAACACATAAAGGACAGTAATGTTCTTTAGATATGGACGGTACAAAGACAATTAAGATGTTATAGGACTAATTTCTCACAAGAACACAAGTGCATAGAAGTGCTAAGAATATGACTCTGGCCACGTGACGTTCTCAATGCCACCCTTCAGAGCCACGGGCCATGAAAGCAGCGCTGGCAGGAAGGTGAGGCTGGCATTTCTGCCCCAGGGCCTGCTTGGGAATGGCTGCTTCTGGGTCCCAGCTGCGGGAACACGACATCTCCATCCCCCGAGCCCAGAAACGCACAGCTCAGCTGCCCAGGTACTCAGGGCCGCCATCTCAAACCCAGGCTTCTCCAGGTTCAACGCGCTGAAGACCTCAGCAGTGCGGGGCCCACTCTGTGCGCACCTAACGTCAAAGGTCTAATGTCAGAGGTCCGCCTAAGCCCCCTCGGGTGCTCATCTGTTAGGCAGTGTTTATTTAAGAGGGCCACTCACAGGAGAAACACAATTGTACGGACCCCCCGGACCTGCCTTCCTCACAAGGGAAGCCTGACTGGACACTGGCTTTAACGGACGTGACAATGTGCCTTATACGTGGTACTATGTAATGTCCACAGTGGACGTAATTCGTGGACAGGGCGAAGGATTCAAGAGCCCTAATGAGGTCACCATTAGCCAAACCAATGACACATTACATAGAAGGGCACTGGAGTCAGACAGTCATGGCTGAAATACCCCAATACTGATGACAGAGGTCACTCAGTCACTTCTGGTGCTTTCCCATCAACACAGTTTAGTGGAGTTTAGACCAATAAAGTCTCACCTTAGCCAGCACTTATCCTATCTTAACGAGAGGAAGTGAAGGGCCTATACATTTCAGGGGGAACGAGGCCTGAGTTGGGAACCGAGGTGTCATGGCGACGAGCTCTAGCAAGGACAGAAGGCAGCCTCAGGTCCAGGAGTCTTGGGTCTAAGCTGCGGGGAGGGGTCCAAGGGGAGAGCTGAGATGAGAGTGTCTGCTAGGGGCGGCCCTGGTTTGATACCTGTTTCACTGTTGCAAATCTCTATGAGCTGTTACATAGTTTTAATATACTACGTGTGTACATAATTAATTCCGTATCATTTCATATGTCCATATACCATGAAGCCTGGGAATTCAGCTGACCTCCAGCAGTTAAAAATCAGGACTCATAAACAGAGTACCTATACAGATTCTGTCCTTTGTGGTCCGGTGGCTTTTTCCCACAACACGGTTTTTAGAAAGATACAGTATCGGCTGGGGGACGGGGGTGGAAACTGCTCCATTACATACAAATACATTACAGAACCTCAAATGATTTAAAAAAACAGGCATATCTTGACTTAGATATTTCAGAATTTTCCGTTCTCTTAAGTATCAAAAGACAAAATACACAGACAACCTGAGGGCAGGGACACTGTAAGATACACTTTGTAGTTTTTCATCTGCTTTTCTAAGAACCACATTAAATCCAGACATCACTTATGAACACCAAGGGTGGGCAGAGGATGCCGCGGAGACACACGACTCCGGGCGGCTTGCCGAGCGACGGCGACGGTGGTGTGCCTGTCGGCTCACACGGACTCTATGGCATCTCATACAAAATAGCCCTTGAGGAACTGTTCCTGGAAGAAGTATTTCCTTTTTTAGTTTATGTATTTAAAGGAAAAAAAACCCCGAGGACTGGATAGAAGAGTCTGGACTGATGATCACATGAGAGAGAGGAGAGGCCCAGAGGCACAGTCAGGAGCAACAGCTGCTGTGACGTGTCACAGCCCCCACCTGGGCAACCCGGCTCAGCGGCCTGGTCTTCTCAGGAGAGAGTGAAGCCAGTCAGAGCCATGCAGGTAGCTAGCGCCGCCAGATATTGCTTAGTAGTCGTCTCAAACAGTGAGTCACTAGAGTTGAATGTTTAAGAATTATATTGAATTTGCTCATATATTTAGATAGCTGACACTGTGGAACGAAAAAATGACAAAACAAAACCAAACCAAACCTTAGATCTATAGTCTTAGGAATTTAAGTCTGAAATATTAGGGCAATCAACTGCGATATGGGAAGCTAGGATGAAAGTTACAAAAATAATGGCGAGGTTTGAAAAGCCTACCGAAGGCAGACAAGACAATTCTGATCGGAGCTGCCCAGAGTCGTGCTCATTTTCCAAGTTTGAACCCCTGAGAAAACTGTTCGATAACCATTATACAGTAGGCACAGAAGTCAGCACACTTCATCAAACGAAACACTAAAGAGCTGTCGCTACATTAAAAATTATATTAATTTTTTGTAAATGCTGTGGAGAGAGGAGAACAATGTTAAAAGTTTTCAAATCTGTGCTTGGTTTTCATCCACAATGGAGCCAACATCAGGCAAATCCACGGCATCTGCTGCTTTGACATTCTTCTCCCTCGCTTGCCAATCTGCTTGCAATTCCATAAAGTACACGTGAGAAAACTACGACGACAGAATGGGACGCAGTGGCTGTGGGGTTTGATTTGCATGTATGGACCGGGCAGTATCAGGCTCAAAGTGTTTCTCGAAGGTGGAGAAGGTGGGAATTCTTTGGCTTGAATCGAAAATAGCTCCAAGTCTTGAGTTGTGTGGACTGAATTCGTGTTACTGTACTTTGGCTTTTAGACATGGTTAAAAGCACATGAACACTTTTAGTGTAACTTGCACAGCGTGAAGTCCACCTCACTGACGTGTCACGGGATCCCACCCCCTCACCAAGATGCCTGGTGCTCGCATGGCAACACCGGCAATGACAGCTTACTGAGATGGCAGAAAGAAGGGACGCTGTTAATCGTTTGGTTTGTTCTGAAAGAAGTTTGTAAAGGACCACCCTCCTCCATTGGATTTCGGAGAGTCTTCATCCTTCGGAGGAATCAGAAACTGTCGGGAGTTGATGGAGCATGGGCTTCCAAAAGACACGATTTCGCTGTTGCTGTCTGTGGACCTGGGAGAGTCTGGAGACACCAAGTTCCACGCATGTACACTGGCCTGCGGCCTGTAACCCGCAGTTTTGTCCACATCATCTTCTGCAGCTGCGTCTTCCGCAGCGGAAGTGATGGGCAGGTGCATCTGAGGCTTGTAGCCGGCCCCCGCCACAGGGTTGGTTTCCGGCTCTTCCTCTGGCTTTGCCTGGGGCTGGTACATGGACTGGACATCAATGTAAATGACCTGTGAAGTGCCCCCGGCTTCATCCACCCCGGGGTTTGGCACCTCTTCCTCGATGACTGGGGGGCAGTAGGACACAACCACATGGTTTCCAGGTTCTGCCGCAGAGCTCTCCTCTGGACGCTCGGCGACTGGAGAAATTATTTCTGTGTCTTCTATTTTAGGAACTGTTGCTCGAGTTTCCAGGACCTCAATGTTATTTGGGGTGCAAGGATTCATTTCCAGTGTTTTCAGAGCACTGTTTCCCTAGAAATCAATTTGAAGACAGAGGTTACAGAGAGCACCAAGCCGCCGCAATGCCCCCTACGCCAGGGAGTATCATTTCAGCTACTCTTTCACGTCTGCTTGTAAAAATTTGTCTCACTGTTCTGTAGGGCATACTAGAGCAAAACTACTTCCCTCCCCTACATATCAATATTATTCTTGCTATGAATAGTAGCAGGGAAAAGAGCATGATACAAAAAATTAATAATTTTAGAAATTTAGCAGATATTAAAGCACTTTTATTTCTTCAATATGGATGACATTTGCATGTTAAAAACTTTTCACTAAAGACAAAAAACAAAACAAAACAAAAAAAACCAGCACTTCAAAGATAAATGTAAACAAAATAAAAGATTACCTCACAGACACCCTTCTGAAACTGTAATGCTTTACAATTTTCTGGGTTTGGAATATCAGGGTAGAAGGTCTCTTTTATCCTTTAAATAAAGAATAATTAAGTATACTTAATAATGATAAGATTCACAGTTAGACAATAAATAATATATAACGAGGCTTACTTTTAACATTTCATAAGAATACTGAAATGAGCATGAGATAAAAATAAAAATTCAAGATCATTTTTAGTGTGATCATTCACTAGAACCTTCTACGCAATGTGTTGAGAGGTCCCAGTTTTAAAACTATGAACACTACTCTTATTTCTAGAACTACAGTATCTTATGCATCTCATGCAAATGGAAAGCAAGAATTAAAATGGTGATTGTACTATCAGGTCAAAAGCACAACACAGGCCTTGCGCATATAAACCAAAGGTCTGTACTGCAAACTGCACTCATGAGCATGATGGACAACTGAGGGAGCATATTCGCACCAGACAGTTCTCTGTTGCTCATAACAGGCGCTGGGCGGTTAGAAAAAGAAAGGCTATTCATCTTGAGCAGAAACTAAACACAAACAAAAATGAGATTTGCTCAGTGCCACACCATATTCAGAGCTAATCAAAAGAACATCATTCGAAAATCCTGCAGGAAAAAAGCTTTGTTCACGTAAGTATGAAATGCTCTAGCTTCAAACTCCCTCCCTACTTTATATGTCTATTTTTTATACTAAAATCAGTTTTAACATGTGATTTTTTGTAATGAGAATATTACCCAAAGACAGAAAATTCTACAGTTCTCAATTATTACTGTTTTGATTTGTAAGCCAGGCTTACTAGAATACATTCTCGTCTTTGTCATAAATGGTGGAATTTTTGAAGCTGCGAGGACTGTCTGTGAACGGACACAGCCATGTGCCCGAGCCCACGGCAGACCTGCCAGAGGCCCACGAGGCCCTCTGTGCAGCCTCGCCTCGCCTCGCCTCCTGCCGTTCACCTGGACACCCAGTGCTTCTCACTTCCTCCAGAAGGTCAACTTCTTTCCAATTTCTGGGTCCTCACAGAAGTCTCCTTCTGTGCCTGGAACTTTCTTTGCCCTCTCCTTACCCTTTGGGGCCCTGCCCGACGGGACTGCCCCAGGGGGGCCTTGGCAGACTGCCCCCAGTGCCAGGGCTCTCCCACTGCTCTCCCGGTGCCCGGGGCCCCGCCCCCACTGTGCGAGCGCGTACTGATGGGGGTTACGGGCTTGTTGCTTGGCTTCCCTGCTGCGCCCCAGGCCTGTAAGGGTCAGGCTGGCTTAGTCATCACTAGGTGTGACCCTCTTCACCTGAGAAGGGTCCGTCTTCTCTGTCGACTAAATGAATAAATGGCCGGACTTTCAAAATAGGGCACCAAGATAAGGGAGACTTTAATCATTAAGCCACACTTAATCCTGCATACAGCTACTGTCATATTTAAACCTGCAAAGAGTTTTTGAGTGTAAGTGCTATTACTTTAAATTATTGGGAAATACAGTAAGGAAAACATTTATACTTTTACTTCATTAATTTTTAAATCTTTAACTAACATGCCATGTTCCTGTTAACATTAAATCCAACATTAATTCTGACTAAGACAAATATTATTTTTGCTAACTAGCTTCAACCAAAAAAGTGTACTTATTTGTTAAACATAAATAACCATTCCCATCAGAACAAAACAGCAAGAGTAACGCAGGTACCACTACCATTCTCGTTTCCGGTAACAGAGGATGCTGGTCACCACTCCCACAATGACAGCCACGGCCACGGGGATGAGAATGGCAATGATTAATCCCACAGCTGAAACGAGAATGTTGCAAAGATTAAAACCACCATTTTTAGTATGAAGTACAGAATAAATTTATAGTAGAAAACACTTAAGTTGGTAGATGAGACGAAAAAAATCCTAACTGCTCCAGGGACACTGAAAAACTATTAACATAAAACCTTCACGAATTTTAACAAATTTTATGCTAGCACTTAAAGTCAACAGAGCAGGTTTCTCAGTCTCGGCCCGACTGACAGTGCAGGCCCGGTATTTCTTCAGTGACCGGGTGCCCGTGTGCATCGGAGGGGGGCTGTCGTGTATGCTGTAGGAAGTTTAGCAGCATCCCTGCTAATCATTAGATTGCAGCAGCACCTGCCAGTTACGATAACCAAAAGTGTCACCGGACATTGCCAAGCGTCCCCCAGGGCGCAACATGCCCCCCACTTAGGAACCACATCGTGTTGGTCAGTTATGTGAACTCCAACTCAAAGGTAACAAGGTCAAGTTCTTTGCTGCTGACAAGAGAATCAAGTCCATCACTCCTCTACTTTTCACCTCAAATTTACAAGCTGTGCTTAACGCATTTTTAAAAAAATTTTATTTCTTTCACTCTTCCCTGGATATGTTAAAAGCCACAGGTCAGGGTAAAAAAATTTAAACTGGTTGGCCATTATATGAATTTAACAGGAATTTAGAACTCTAGACTTCAAATGTATCTTTAATTCATTAATTTCTCAGGTACTCATTAGGAAATAGCTTCAAATACCTAACAAGAATAAGAAGTCATCTCATGGCCTTTTAACACTGCCTTATTCCCACTATAAAAATATGCAACAAAATGTGAAATTTAGAAAAGGGGGTTCCTACATAAACAAAAACTGCTAGAACACTGTGCGTCGCAGCACGGGAAGCATCTCCATGGGAGCATTTGACTCACAGTTCTCCTTGGTCACCACAAACATGCTCTTCTCCGGGCCCAGGCCCCCGTTCGTGTAGGCGCGCAAGACCAGGCGGTAACTCGTTTTACCTTGGAGGTCGGCGATTCTCAGTGTCTTCTGGGATATGTCAGTGATGTTCTTAACTTTTACGTCAGAACGGCCTATTTTGAAAGTGAGGAACATCGTTATTGCCGATCGTTATTACTGGCTGTGGCCATTTACACACATGGTTACTTGCAGCTGTCCCCCATGCCCCCGAGACCCGTGGGGCCAGCCGGGGCCACAGTCCAGTGCTAGCTCTGCCAGTGAGGAGCTGTGTGCGCTGGAGCTTTTATTTAAACCTCCCTGAACCCGAGTGTCACCAAATGTTACGCAATGGAATATATCAGTACCTTATCTCAAGGGGTTAGGCATTTTTTTTTTAATTCTACTTTTAGTGACCAATCCACCATGTCTCACTGGAAGTCTAGGTGCTAGAATTTTAACTAGGTCAAGTGTAACATTTCCAAGCATTTAAGGAAAATTACACTAGATTCTGGATGGCCGTAGAGTGGGATATTTAGTGCTTCCCTCCTTCCCAGGACACTCTGAAGATTCAGGAAATGCAGACGTACTGATCTGGGGGAGGCACACATTTAAAGTGGCCGCTTTCGGAAAGTGGCTTAGCTCGTGCCTGTCAGCATCTCCATGCAGAGATCTGTTCTATGCTTGTCAGACTGGCATTAAATCATTGCAGTGGTTTCGTTCTGCGGAGAGGTCATTAAGGGAACTAAAAGCTCTCAAACTGATAAGATGATACGCTTGTGTTATGTGGCCACGAATAAGAACGATCTGACTCCAACTGAAATATAATTTAGGGAAAAGCCTGAAGTCTGCATAAACATTGCTATATTTGTAAATTGGAGAACTCTCTCAATTCTTTGGGCAGACACTTACCAGTTGTCAAGGACTGGCTGTACTCTCTCAGATCTAATGGATATTCTCAATTCCCAGTTGAGTCAATTAAGTTTCTCAGCTCATTAAGACCGCGGCTAACTGTGTGGGTGGTGCTTTATCAGGTAACAGAGGAGGCTCTGAAGCCATTCTCTGGGTTCCTGAGGGTTTTCACCTCTGTTATTAAAAGCATGGGAAGACTTTGTTTTTAAAGTAACCTTCATAAGATGCTATGTTACGGGTCATGCCAGACTAGTAAGAGATGGCCGTTGTCCTGCGGGGCTTAGGGTCAAAGGTTTCAGAATAAATAATTTGATAACTTATGAAAGACCGCCCTTCATTTATCATGTACTTAAAATCTTAAAATTCTCATATTCACAAAATGACCGCGTTTTCATTTCCCTATTTTTCAGACAGTTTTGAAAACCAGTAGTAAAGCAATGAGCAGCACTTTCCTTCTTTTTTTTATCTTTTGTAATTAACCAAGAACTTCTAGGAAGTAGTGCACTCACTCTAGTAAGTAACTTACCTGATTCCAAACCCCGCATCTTAGATGTGTCTCTCTCTCCTTTTTCAAAGTAAAATAAATAGCCTTTTAGAAAGCCTCTCAGCTCTTCCACAGGAATGTCCTCCCATTTCACCAGGATCGAGTCTGCAGACGTGTCCTCAACAGTAAAATTGGGTGCCACAATGGGAGCTGTACAAGGGGAGAGCCAAAAGCTGAAGGGCAGTTTGCCAACACAGAGTAGGACATCGGCGGTTAATGAGATTTCTAGCCTCAAAAATTGCTAAACTTGGAATTCAAACTTTATTTTCTATCGAACGATAAACTTTCACAGATATTGCTATGAACGCTTTTGCTGTGAGGAGAGTGACCAGACGCACGAAGGCAGGGCTTGCCGTCTAGGGAAGCCGCCTGCGCAAAGCCTTTACGTGGCTGCCCATTTGTGTTTCCCCTCTTTATTGGCAGTCTGGGGCAAGTGAATAGTTGTTTAAAACTGTGTAAGGACAAAGTAAGTATTTCTGACGTCCAAATCGAGATTCTGTTCAACAATACATTTGTGAGATATAAACATTAAACAAATGAAGTAAAATCATACATAATTTTAAATTTATCACACAAATTATTTTTCCCTCCTTGAACTAAACATCTCCATTTAATCTGTTTTTAGAACCCAATGTTATCGGTTTATAATTTCTCGTGTTACCTTGAACTCTAAGAAAACTTACCCATTGAACTTACCCAATTCTTCTATGTATCCAATTACAGAAAGTAATAGTTGATATCCTTGATTTCTGCACCCGTACAGGAAGAAATTGTATCTTACACCTGGTCGAAATTGATCTATAGGATGGACACAATCAGTAAACTTTCATAAGTGCACATTACTGAGTCTATTTCAGGAATATCAAATTTATAATAACTCAGAAATTGTCAAAGCTAATTTTAAACAGATGCTTTCTTATAAAAAATACATCTGTGTTTTCAAAATTGGTAAATGTTCAGAGTGAAAACTGATGAAACCAAAAACACTTTTACTGTCATGAAAAGTTTAGCATTATAACATGGTATCACCTTGAAGAGGGAAAAAATGGTGATTGAGGCTTTGACTGTGTTCCTTAAGCCAAGCAATGACATCTTTGTCCTGATTCCGGTCCAGGGCCAGGGCTGCACACGGCCCGAAAAGCCCCCGACCAGTGTCAGTCCTGGGTGTGGAAGCCGCTGCGGCTCTCCCTCTGTGCCGAGCACCAGACATTACAATTTCCGCCCCGTCCTGACGCTTCAGTGAGGCAGGAACCGGGCTTCCGAGTCTGTTCCTCTTTACGGCATCACCACTCGGTGCCCCTGAGTCAACTTCCAACCAAGAGTAGCACCTTCACTTCACTGCAAGAAGCCCCTTTAAAATGCCTCCTCCGCACAATGCCAGGTGGGAGGTGGGGAACCAGGGAGACAGAACAAGAGCCCTGGCCCGGAGAGGCGGGAGACAGGCGGGCGGACCGATGAAAGGGGGTATCACAGCAGTGTGCCAGGCTTGAGGGGCCCGTTGTGGGCTGTGGCACCTCCAAGGAGGGAAAAAGCCACGAAGAAGTGACACGTGAAGGGCAATCAGGAGCTCACCAGTGGTGTCCCAGGAAGAAGAGTCTGCCTGGGGAGAGGGCCGGTGAGCAGTTTGCATTTAGCCTGTGGAATGCAACGTTTCCACAGCGGGTAAAGTGCCAGCTCTCCTGCTCTGTGCCCCGGATGCCAGGGGGCTGCAGGCTGCACAGCGAGACGGTCGCCCTCTAACACCATTTCCTAACTTTTTTCTTTGGAGACAGGACACTCGAAGTTATGACTTCTTAAATTATATTTTTATTTTTATTTTTTTATCCTTCCCCAAGAACATGTTTACTGAGTTTAGAGAGAGAGGAAGAGGGAGATGTGGAGAGTGGGGGGCAGGGGGAGAGACACTGATATGAGAAACACTGACCCCGCACGTGCCCCAGCTGGGGATGGAACCCACACCTTTTGGAGCACAGGACGGTGCTCGAACCGACTGAGCCACCTGCCAAGGGCGAGGGGTGATGTTAAACTGCACGTACGCTAGTGAATCTGTACCTAGCTTGCTGCTCCAATTATGTATATCAACAGTGCTTAGGATTCTGACGCCGAAGAAGAAAAAGTGCCTGAGTGGGTTAGAGCACCAGGCGCCTGTTTGGAGTCATAAACGAGAGGAGAGGTGAAAGAGCAGGTGGCTGGGTGAGAAAAGGGGAGGAGAAATGCCCACCACGGCCACACACTGTTCTAGTGGCAGGAAACAAAGGACAAAATTCCCAGCCCCTTGAAGCTTTGAGTTGGAATCCTGCTGCCAGCACACGCTGGTTCTGTGGCTGTGGGCAAGTCGCCCTGCTTCTCTCAACCCCATGGGGCCTCTGCTCACCTTGCCTTTGCCTCGTGGATGGAACCTTCTTTCCTGTCTCACCCAACAGGTGCCAGCTTAAACTCACACGCAGACCCTGCAGCTGGGGCAGCGCCCCTCCGCCTCGCTCCCCGCTGCCCCAGTCCATCCCGAAGAGGCTCAGAGCCCAGGGAGGACGGACGAAGGAGTGGTCAGAACATGTGCAGGGTGCTCGAGACCAGGGCGAGGCCTGGGGAGCCGCCCATGTGGGAAATGCAAGGGAAGGTGCAGGGAAGAGCAGGGTGGGTGCAGCAGGTCACGCTGCGAAGTGCGGTGTGTGGGGAGAAAGGGTCGAGGGAGCGGCCTCGCTGCCTGGGCCGAGGCTGCACGGGGGCAGCTCGGGTGCACGCAAGCTGAACGGCGATGTCCTCGGACTCCACATACGGTCACCTAATGAAGGGGGTGCATCCTTGCCATCGACAGTGAAAAAGGGAACACGGACAGAAAAGCTGGCACTGCCTGCCCTGCGGAAGCCCACTAACACAGGAGGGACGGCCACGGGGGCGGAAGGACGTCACCGCCCAGAGGCTGCCGGTTCCGGAATCCCCGTGGGCAGAGACACCACGGCCAGCTGCTCAGGAGGAGCAGGGAGCACGGAAAGAGGGCGCCGAGTCCCGCGCACAAGACTGGCTTAGCCTGCAGGTCACCCAGAGCCCCGGGGGCTGGGTGCAGGCTGCCAGGGGCCAAGGGCGGCTGGCCAAGGAGGCTTGGGGCTCATCGGCCATCAGGGAGCTGGCCCCACCCACTGTGCCCGCTGCCAGGCCAACGGCCCCTGGATCTGCAGCGGGCCAACTGGCGGTGTGGGTGCAGGGCCTCTGTGTGCAGCCTTCCCTGACCTCAGTCGCCCAGGCCCAGGGCCACCACGGGCAACGGCGCACTGCGGCAGGCCACGCTCCTCACAGTTTTGCAGCCTTCCCCGCGAGCACTGCCCCACGCGGCTCTCGCTTCCACGCAAGTGCTACTTAACCCTCCATTTCGTGAACGTGCCCTAACCCACTCCTTTTCCCATGTGCCGTTTTGGCTGTTTTCAATTATTATGACAATAAACAATGCTGTGGCGAACATCCTTAGAAGGGAATCTGTGTTGCCCTCGTTGTTTCTTAGAATAAATTCCTAGACAAGTACCTAGGATCAAGGGATCTGAATCCCTTGACATACATACTGCCCCAAACCACCTCCCAGAAGAGCCAGAGCAGTCCACGCCTGGCCCCGTGGTCAGGGAGAACGGCCACTTCCCTGCAACCATTTGCCCCACGGGTTGCTCTTTTCAGGAATGTGTTTGAAGCTCTCTGAGAACCACTTACCAGATTCTATTATGGTCTCAGTGCTGTTCGCCGGGACTTTCTTCCAGTCCATAAGGCAGGGCTCCGGCTGGGATGAGTTACACCACTTAATAACATAGTCGCAAGTCATGTTGGGATCGTAATTCCACGTGAGGAGAATCCCTTTCCCCATTCCGACAGTCTGCTCTGTTCTGAGGTCGTCTTCAATAAGAAAGAAGAACACTTTGATGTTAAAAATAGCAATGTAAGGTAAACCTCATGAAAATGGGCAAGAGTTATACAAATTACTTCACTGTACAGAAATGTTAAAAGAGTGCTCAAACTAGATAAGCCTTTAGTAAAGTTTAGAAGTGTTGCTCTGTTGTTTTTGCTGTAACTGTGGTAATTACCTGTGCCTACAGATCAACTCAACAGCTGAAACACAGTGATAAAAAAGCACGTGGGATCGGGTGGTGACGTAGTGGGGCCAGGGCATGAAGATCAAGGGCTAGGAAGGCTTGGGCAGAGGGCGTAAGGGTACCAGAGGGGGCATGGCAGCCCGGAGGCGGGCACGGTACTAGTGGGCTGTCTGCATCCCTCCTCTGGTCACCACTGTGGGTGTGAGCCCCGCAGCAGCAGGGCCGTGCCGGCGGCCCTAGCCCTGCAGAGCACAGAGCAGGAGCACCGAGGCCCGAGGTGGGCGGGGGCTGCGGCAGCCCCTCCTCCGTTCATGGAACACTGCGCCACCACCCCCGCCCCCGCTACGTGGGCTGTGGAGATTTGGGAGACATGGAAGTGAGAGGAGGCATCTGCTCAAATAGTTTGGGATGAAAAGCTGTGGGACAGGATGGCCAGTGAGGGCACAACAGGGAAAAGCCTAAACAGGGCCCACGGGGACAGAGGGGGCGGCGCAGTGGCTGGTGGGAAGGGGGCTGGCATGAGGTCATATCAGGTCTCCACCTAGGTGGCAGGGGAGGCCCAAGGTGGGAGGAGGTGAGAAATCAGCAGGGGTTAGGGCTGCATGGCCAAGAGGGAGAAATTGTTTGCACAGCAACGGGAAAAGAAGTAGTCAGCCCACTGTGCCCATGGGTTTTATATCTGCTGACTCAGCCAGCAGTGAACACAGTATTTCCGATCTGCGGTCGGGACTCCGCAGGTGCGCAGGGCCACCTGTACGCACTGCTCTACGCAGTTACCTACGAGAAACTGGTGCATCCGTGGACCTTGGTGTCCTGAACCCATCCCCACACACACTGAGGAATGGCTAAAATTTCTATAGCTGATGCCTGCTTCAGAGTTTAGCAAAAAGCAATACAAAGGTTTCTGAATAAAATTTGCATTCATAAAGCAACCACTTACTGAACAGAAGACAACAGTTTGGCTTAGAAAAAAAGGCAACTTTGGATATAACAGGGTTTTGGCCCAATGTGATTAAAAACCCACAATGTGAACACATGCTGAGCCTGCAAGGCCTCCAGCCCGGGAGACCCTCCTGGAGCAACGGCTTGTGCGGGGACTTCAGTGACAAAAGCTGACGACTAGGCTGCTGTGAGTTCTGTAAATTCCTATCTTCTGTGTGACACATGGAAAAGGTAAGAGATGCAGTTCTTGCGTTAAAACATAATGCAGCTCAGCTTCCCTGACAGGTGTTGCTCAGCCTGTCGGCTGTCGTCCCGCAAAGCAAAAGGTCCCGGCACTGAATCTCCTAGTCAGGACATGTGCCTGGGTTGTCAGTTCAGCCCCCGGGAGGGTGTGTGCAGGAGGCAGCCCATCGAAGTTTCTCTCTCACCACCACGTTTTTCTCCCTGTCTTTCTCCCTCCCTTCTTCCCCCTCTCTAAAAATAAAGTCTTTTAATAAAAGAAGATAACACAGCTATCACCTGTCACTGAGTGCAATGAAATATCTATTGGGTTGGCCAAAAAGTTTGTTTAGTTTTTTTCCATAAAATAAGACATGTGTTCCACCGTCACCGGTAACTTCACTGATTTGGACATTCTGAGTGTGTCGGCTATCTCCTGAGCGGTGTACTGCTGACTGTTCTCAGTGAATGTCCTCGCCCGATTCCTACCAACTCCAACCGGTCCGCCTGACCGTGGAGTGTTGTCGAGTGAGAAGTCTCCCGCATGAAACTTCGCAAACCACTTTTGACGTGTTCGATCAATCAGAGCACCTTCTCCATCCACTGCACAAATCTCTTTCTGCACTGCAGTTGTGTTTTTACCTTTCTTGAAATAACAAAGCATAATATGCTGAAAATGTTGCATTTTCCCCCATCTTTAATATTAAAATTGCTACATAAAAATTCACAAATTTTTGTTTTTTTAAATGCACGCTGATATGACAGCTGTCACAATAAAATCTAACAAAATTGTTTTGAATGAAATTAAAGACAACCATGTGCTACTAGTGCTACGAGAGCCATCTTATGGGAAACACCAAACTTACTTTATGGCCAACACAGTAAGTCAATGGCTATCTGCTTTGGGGCTGTTCACACATCTTTTTTTTCTTCTTTGTTTTTTGCTTGCAACCTCTCTGGTATATGCAGCAAAATATGCACTGACTAGGGGCTCTGGCCGGTGTGTATGGCCAGGTGGGCACTGGTACGGGGCTCCGGCCGGTGTGTATGGTCAGGTGGGCACTGGTACGGGGCTCCGGTCAGTGTGTATGGCCAGGTGGGCACTGGTATGGGGCTCCGGCCGGTGTGTATGGCCAGGTGGGCACTGGTACGGGGCTCCGGCCGGTGTTCTGTGTCTCTGAGATGTGCTGTGCTCCCCACTCCCTCCTTCTGATTCCGCCACATCTCACTGAGACAAAGGACCAGTTCAGTAACAAGCAATAAGACCGCCTCAGGCAAGAACTGGAAAGAGACTCAGACGACCCTACGTGGACCAATCTGCCCTCCTGTAAAAGTGGGTGGTCAGAGAAGGGCCCTGTCTCGGGGCAGAGCAGCAAGGCGGGGAGGGAGGACTCAGGAGAGGAGTTAACAGGGTGAAGAGGCCGGGGTGGTCACTGAAGACTCATAACCCAAGAGGCTGTCAGTCAAGGGGTCTCAGGGGGAACGGACTCCTGATGCATAACCCAGAAATTATACAGGAAGGTATGAAGTAATTTTAAAATTACACCATTTTTACAAGTTTATGCTGAAAGTCTAATTTAGATTTTAAGAAGAATTTCTTACCAATAAAAGATTCCTATTAAAAGAATGTCCTATCAACAAAGCTGCCATTTAAACGGAGTGCCTTTCCCTGTCTGACAGGCTGAACACTGCCCCGCTGACCTAGGAATCGGCTTGCGTGGTGCCGGGGAAGAGACACGCGACCACGGTAGCCGAATCAAAGTTACGACATTTCTTCCTAAGAGTGGCATCCACCACCGTAGCCCCCTACGCTACGCATTAAAGTCACTGGGTATAGTGACTGTCTCATCCACCAGGGCAGACGCTGCAAGTCAAGAGCAGGACCGCTGCCTCAGTGAGCGGTGGGCATCCACCTGTCGGCTGCTCCTTGTGTATCGGTGGCGGTGGTGGTGGTGGTGGCGGCCGCGGTGGCAGCGGCGGCGGGGCGGTAAGAGAAGGAAGCTGAAGTACATGAGAGCACGCCACACTTTCAGAGCACTTCCCTCTAATTTCCTGTTCCCCAGCATTGCAGTATCGTAACTACTCACCATTCGGAATTTCCATGCTAGCTATTTTAGACGGTGGTGAAGAGCCGGCAGAGTTTTTTGCCACCACACTGATAATGTAGTCGTTTTTATCAAGTTGTATCTCTGCCTTGTGTTGAGGGTCAGGGATCTCAGAAAGGGACTGTGTTTTCTCATCTGACGAACAGGATACATTATAGAAGAGTATTTTTCCATTGGCTTCATTAATGGGTAAAGGCTATGTAAAAGAGAAAGATAAATCCTGGTGTGAAAACCTGCAAAAGTGACTACGTGATGAGGCAAGGTCATCAGGTCTAAACTGGGCACCACGCTGCTCATAAAGGTGCCATCAGATGAGACGAAGCTGTTCACAAAACCGTGACAGCCAACGAGACCCAGGCAAGCCGGCAAAGTGACGCAGAGGAGGACGGACATGTGCCACGCGCAGCACGAGTGCACAACATATAAACAGTTGATACAAACCGCAGTTAGCCTCACACTTTCCAGAAGCAAACCAAAGAAAGTAATGAGAAGCACTGCTCTAGATAAACACAAATACAACATTAAAACGCATGGCATCATAGTTTTTTTCAACATTTACTGTGTTCTCATTTTAAAGTAGTACATGCTCATTACAGAAAATTCGTGTTACTTTCTTCTGGTCCTTGGGCCCCTCGGGCCTTCCCAGTCTTGTCCGCTGGCTCCTCCTCTGCGCTGGCCCTTTACGTGTGGCCATGCCCCAGCCTCTTCCTACCTGCACACACTCCCCGGGGGGTCCCGCTTACACAGGGGTGGGCAAAAGTGGGGTTACAGTTGTGAGTGCACAACGCACAGAGCTCATTCTTGTATTACTGTTTATTAATTACCGCATTATTTCCCATACAAACAACTGTAAACCTGCTTTCGTCCCACCCTGTATGCTACTCAAAGCTTTGTCTTTGGCTCCAATCTCTCTCCTGAGCTCCCAGACCCTTTATTCAAACCACCAGCTACTGGACTCTACTCAGACTGCCCAGTGACACATGTTTAAAAACCTCAACACGTCCAAAACAACTTAATTTTCTACCCAAATATGGCAGAACTAATTAACCTTGTGACTGCAGTTAGACTTTGAATCACTTCGATATTTTTAACCCTTGGTTAAACAGTCATCTCGTTGGAACAATATTTCGAACTTCTTCCACACTGAAGTAATTCGTATAATTATTGCGGCATTATTGTGAAATCCAAGAGACGGCTGAGGGGTGCCGGGGGGCTTTCTAATCAGGAGTAAGAAGAGATGCAACCGTTCCCCCAAGAGGATCTCAAAGCCAGGGAACGTCTAGGGGACAAGCACTTGCTTCGCTTGACTCAAATCGGTACCGATGTCACAGTTTTGTAAAAAGGATGTTGTTTACTCTCAACAACAAAATTCACCATTTGAAGGAATCTGATTGTAACTGCTTTTATGAAATCTGAGGCAGAAAACAACTGTGTTTTTAATGTTTATAAGTCAGATAAAAAATACAGCAACAAAAATGTTTGCTCTTAATGGGAAAAACAGTAAAATATAGTGTGACTCGTGTCCTAGCTAAAATTTTACAAACCTATCACTGTATTGCATAATACAGTTTATTTAAGGGAAACAAATTACACATAAAATATATAAAAAGTTGTTTTCCTATTCATCAAAGGGAAACAACGCAACGTGAATGGCTGGGATTCTAACTTGCAGCTTCTGGCTGTGTTTCTGGCTAATGCGAGAGGGACTGAGTTCATGAAACTCCCCGTCCTTTACAGGTCTCATGACACCAGAACGCAGGGCACTGGGACCCGGGGCAATGCTTGCGGAGATGCCTGCGGCGCAGCCACCGTTGTGGGGGCCTGTCTGGGGCCAGGTCACGCTCTCAGCAGTTCTGCGAGTCTCAGAAGCCCTGGCTCCCCGACAGCCCAAGTGCCCTCTGAAAGTCAGGCGGTTTACCAAAATCAGGTCGTCTCAATACTCAAGCAAACATTAGGTATTTACCTTCCAATATATTATTAAGTTTTTTCCATCGGAACGCCACTCTCTCCAAGTGTCTGGTCCCTTTGAAGGAACTAGGGAAGAGAGATAAAAGTTAGTACTGGAAGATGCATGCTGCGTCAGGTGATAATGTCAATCACTGAGAGGGTGGTGCTTGAAAGTTTTTTGCTAGGTTTTTGGAATTCTCAAAAAAAAATGTGAAGCACTTAGCGGCTTCGACTTAGAAAATGCAGTAAGGAAAAGCTCTCGATGTCTGCAAAACACAAGGCCCATGAGGATGGGTTAAAATCACCCTCAAGGCCCATGAGGACGGGCAGTCATGGGTCCCAGGGCCCCACTCCGAGTCGGCCTGGGCCACACACTGGCTTCCCGGTTGACCCTCACACGTGTGCAGGACACCCGCCTCGCTGCCTCTGCCCAGAATCTCCCCCCGCATAAACCACCTGGCTGGCTTTCTCGCCTTCCTGATAGCCCAGCTCAACTGTTAACCTTATTAGGTCCTGGTCCAGCTACCCTCCTGAAAACTGCAACTCCCCGGCCGCACTACCAGCCTTCATTCCACAGCCCCTTTTCTAGGGTTTTTCTCTGTGGCACTCACTACCACCCAACATACTAACATATGATAAAAATGGTCATTTCCAATCCTGTCGCCTATAAATTCCATGGGCAGGGGTGGCTGTCCTGTTCTGTTCACTGCCATGTCCCTGGTAACCACAGCATGCCCGGCACACGGTGGGGACGCAGTCAGTGTTACATGATGACTGCCTTCATCTGCAGCATAAACAATGTTCCTTTCCTTTGGCAACAACAGCTCATCAACTGAAGGCAAAGCACCTGTCATGATGGAACGTCTCCAAAATGACCGATTATGCCGGTCCCGCCTCCTGACGTTCCCGCCCTTGTGTGGTCTCTCTCACGCCTTGTCAGCGTTGGCCTGTGTGACCAGTAGGGTCTGGCAGACATGAAGGTATGTCTCTTCGGAGGCTAGGTCACAAAAGGCACAGTGGAGGCCCCCTTGTGCTACGATCACATCCCGGGGGGAGCCAGCTGCCATGCTCTGAGGACACTCCAGCAGCTACGTGAGGGGACCCACCGGACGTAGACCCCCAGCCCTGGGCAGGCCTGTAGCCCCCACCCCGCAGTCAGGAGATGCTCTAGGTCAGTGCCTCGCCGCTAGGCTGCTCCTGCGTTTCTGACCCGCAAACGCTGTGAGATAATAAATCCTCGCTGTTTTACAGACTGCGTTTCGGGGTGACTGGTCACGGAGCAACAGATAGCTAATACACTCCTTGTCTGGACTCAGGCATAGGACCCGAGTTGGGTGCCCCCAATAATTCCTACACGTATTGCGAAGCCCCTCTCCTCTCCAGTCCTCAGGTGGAGAGACAAAATCGGATTAACAGGTTTCACTGCTTTTTACTTTACTGTTTGTTAAATTTGGAGGCAGAAGTTTTATATTCCCTAAATTATATAGTGCAAATAAAGAATTTGCTATGTTTTGGTAAATTATTCCTGAAAATCACGCCTATTTCTATTTTCTCGTTTAAAGCTGACATCCAATTGATCAAGGATAGACTCTTAATTCTGTCTTTGGAAATTATACTCAGGAAACCAGTCACCTGGTTTTATGGCTGTTTTGGTCTGGGTATGCTATAGAAACGAGTTCAAGACCTTGGCCCCACTGTTTCTCAGCCTTGGGTCAGAAATAAAAATTCCAACGGGTTCATTTTTAATGAAAAGGTAATCTAAACAGATTAGGAAAAGCCTAGGAAAAGGAGGGGGGAGTGTGATGATCATCCCACCCTCTTACCGCGCTGCTCTGCATCATTTTAGTGCAGGTGCCATCACACTGCAGACGGGGCGGCCCAGTCCTTTCACACGACATGTGCCGGGCGTTTTCCATATTCTCATGAAACTTTAAAAACCACCATTGAAACTGTCTGTGTAATATTTTACTAGCATATATTGTATACTCACACAATTTATCTAAGCATTCTCTTAGTCACTTGGTGACATTTTCTTTAAAAATAGTTGTAGAATTCCAGGATCCATAGTAATAATTAACCATAAATCATTTAGTTGACTTACTGGCTTCTGTGGTTAAATGCTGTTTTTCACTGCTCCATTTGCTCCATTTCCAGAAAGTTTCACTAGAACAGCGGATCCGAAAGGTATACACAGTATATGGATTTAGCTTGTCCACAGCAGCAAGATAGTTTGAACTGTCCACCCCTCTGATTGTGACATTCCGCTATTGGAAAACAAGCCAATTAATGTGTGTGGATAAAATGTCATGTGTGTCTGAATACATACACACACACATACTTTTTCAAAATAAGAAAGCCTTGCAAATTTGTAACATAAATTGACTGAATGTCCACAAGAGTTTGCCTCTATAAGATCAAAGACAGTTCATTCCCTACCGTATTTTAATTCTTATATTAATAAATGCCAAATCCGTGACATTATGCTCTGCAATAGCAAGAAGCAAAGCTGAGGTGTGTTTTTAGTCCAAATATTGAATCTAATTAATAATGATCAACTAAATTATGCAGAGAGGAAAATATAAACGTGGTGATGAGTACGGCGGTGCAATACACCCGCACGCGCTGGCGGGCTCTGAGACGGCCGGGGACCTGGGTTGCTCAGAGGGTATCTGGAAGCTTCCTGGAGGAGGCGCCATCTTAGCCCTGTTTCTTCGTGTGGCACTTAGTGCCTCTAATATGGTGCTAAGGATGCAGACTACTCAACAAATACTTAAACCAAATAAAATTAAAACGAAGCAATTTAAAACGAATTTGAGGATCTGCACACCTCAGGAAGGCCTCCGAGCTCCCGGTTACTTGTTAGGAAGGAGTGTTGGGGGTGACCTTGTGCAGTGTGACTGATATTCTAGACATCGCCAGGAAGTTTCCAAATGAATATTTAAGTATGACATCACTTATTTTGGACTTACCACAAATTACAAGATGAAGCAGTATAAAAGTCAACCTAAGTATTTAAAATGTATTAAAAGTCATGTTTTGACTTATAATAACCAATTATAACTTGCTTGTATAGCTGTGCTTAGCGGTTTTAAAAATCACATCTTCTCTGCAGTGCCAATGAGTCCATTATCTAATGCTAAAGGTTACAGCAAAACTACTCATTAACCCACAAATTTATTGAGCACCAGCTACAAGTCAGGTACACCACCAGGCCTGGAAACAGACTGAGTAGTAAAAGTCAAACTTACGTTCTATAATAGCCAGTATTATAAAGGCCTTTAAGTGTTAAATACAATGCTGTTATTACATTCATGTGTAACATCTTGGTTCTTCATCTATACAATACCAATACAATATAATATCAATACAATAAATAATCAGAGCTTATGCTCTAAATTTACTTAGTTATTCTGAAAACTAAGTGTTTTATACAACATAACCACTAAGGAAGTTTACAGAAGAATCTTACTCACCAATTCTTGTGCTGAATTTGCTTTGTTAATTTCAACCTGACACAATAGTTTAATCTTTGCAAAGTTGCCTGGTAAGTGCCAGGAAAGTGTAACAGCTGTTGCATTAATATCTTTCAGTTTGATTGAAGTAGGAGTATGGGGATAAACTGTAAATATAATTTTTAAAGATGAATTACTTTAAAAGCTATTTTCTAATAAGACAAATGAGAATCAAAGAAAATAAACAACAAGAGAGGTATCATTAGAGCTGATCAACGATATTCTACTCAGTATTTCTGGAATACACAAACCTCACTTTACTGCTGACAACATGCCAACATTTTTAAAGAACCAATCACACTCAAGGTTCCTCAACCGGTGTCAGGAATACTAACTGAGAGGTAAATAGAGTGTATTCTCTACCTGCAAGGAACCCCTAATTTTGTTGGGGAATGACAAATAAAAAGAAAATTAATAAGAGCATATATGCTGAGTCCCAAGTGTGTGGCACACGCATTAAGTGCTGTAGGAGCTTAGATGAAAACACAGTAAGGAGAGTCCGACAGCAAAGACAGGACTCGGGACAAGTTTGGAAAAAAGACTCAGGTGAGAGCTGGTGAAACAGATGCAGGGAAGCACCTCAGGTCAGGGTCTCCACCCAAGGGAGGCAAAGCGGGCATTACACTGGAGGAGGCCCCCAGGCTGGCCTGGGGGGGGGGGGGGGGGGGGGAGGTGACGGTGGGGGGGCGAATCATGCAGAAAGTAAGGCAGAGGTGGCAGAGGGCAGACAAATATATACAAACGCTACCACTCGCGGAAACATAAAAGGTAGCCGCCTCTCGGTCCTCAGGTAAAATAAGGACATAACAAAGATTGGGAAGAAGTAATTGATAAAAGTGACTTGTATTTAACAAACACGGCCAGGCTGTATCAGGGTGCATTTGGTCTAAGCCTTGCTTTCCGGCTGTGAGTCTCCCGCGTGGCTGAGCCCGGCGTGGAGCTGATGCCCATGGACTGACCACAGGAAGAATGCCAAAAGGGTGCATTATACTGTATTTCTATTTTAAGCTACATATTAGTAAGATTGGTAAAATTAAGAAATCATCAGCAATAAGAACAACTGAACTACTTATTGATCCATAATAACCTGGATGGATCTAAAGGTTATTACCTTTAGGAAAAAATGCCATCCTCCAAACGTTACATACGGTATGGCTCCATTTACGAAACAGTCTCAAAACGACAAAATAAAGAACAACAGATCTGTTGGTGTCAGGGGACAGGGGTGTGAAAGTGTGTGTGTCGGGGGACGGGGAGGAGGTGCAGTGATACAACAGTTCTGTGTCTTGCCTGTGTTGGTTCCCTGAATCCATACACGATTCTGACTGCACAGACCCACACACAGACAGGTACACAACACACACACAACTGAATGCACATGAGAACTGGTGATCGCCAAGCAAGGCCGGCAGCGCAGTTCACAGCACTGCCAACAGTCGGTGGCCCGGTACAATGCTGTGCGGCAGTAACATGAGATGTCACCCCGGGGGGAGCCAGGCATGGCGGTCACAGGGTTCTCGGTTATTATTTTTTGCAACTTCCTACAATTATTTGAAAATAGAAAGTCTTTAAAAATTGGTACAATGTTCTCAGAAATCAAAAAGTATTAGATAAAGCCACTGACACTTTCTACGTAAATGAAGTGACTATTTCAAATATTTACTTGGATTCAATAAAATGGTGAAACCTGAAATTACACCATCTTAAAGCTTTTAAAATAAAATGTACATGCCTAATATTAGGCAATTATAAAGAAAATAATCAGGGAAAAGTAATCCCTAGGCACACTCTTCATTAATCTCAAGACACTCCACCGCTTCTTAAGCAATTTTTAAGACGCTGGTTTACGCAGCCGCTTACCTCTTTCCGTCACGTTAACTAGAATCCTCGCTTCTGACTGGCCCAGCGGATTGTGCGCATTCAAAGTAAAGTTATACAGCTCGCGATTTGGAAGGATTTGGAAGAATAACTGATAGGTTTCATTTATGGGTGCTTCAACTCTTTTAAATTTAACATATCTTCCTGAAAAACTGCAAATTAAGAGAGGAATAAAGAATATTAAACTAATATCACATGGCAAGAGATAAATAGTGTGGGGAAAAAATGGGGAAATTTCTGATAATATTTTCATAGTATTTGTATGTCTAGTTATAGATGTACTACATACTCAGGGAAGAAAATAATCAGCCATAAAACAGTCTCCGTTTATATTTGAGGGTTCTTCCTTCTAGGCTTTGTGAAAAAAGGAGACAAATCGAGTTTGTATGCATTAAGTTGTAGTACTGACAGTATAACCAATTTTTGTATCGCATATTTGGTTTTTAATCCTGCTTATAATATAAAAGAGATGGAGCGTTTCCTTGTATCACGTGACACCCTTCTAACGGACTCCTTGCTGTTTAAGTCTGGCACCCTTTCCTGGTCACTTTTACCTTTCAAATAGAGTGTAACTTGTATTGCGGGGGCCCACCAATGCCGTCGGTCGTCCTGGGTCCCAAGTACATATAATCTCTTTCAAATCATATGTCTCACAATTCAGTTTTTGGGGAATATCAGGTGGATCTAAAAGGAAAAAGGGGGGAAATGGAGTTACTTATTTTAACATATATTTTCACTGCAAGTATTATGTTTCAAAAAATGTTAATTATATCTTGTATAATTCCATTAAAAATGAAATAATGTAGAGTTTATATTTTACTTTTTGAATAATAACAGGAATTACCATTCTTTCTACAGCATGTTTTTTTCAGAGTTCATATTACGTTAGAAATGAGAGACTATAACATACTGAAGAGTGACTATTAGCTCATTTAAAAACTCCCCAATAGCAACCCGAAGATACTATCACTTTTCCCCCCTTAAATATTATTTGAATCTACCAAATCTCTCAAAGGAAGGTGCACCCAATAAGTCAGAAAAATCTACAATTAAAAGTATGATTACTGATCGCCCATATATATTTGAACAGAAGTACCAAATCACATTACAAGTCAACATACACCATGCTACAAGTTTCAGAGTCCTTGAATAAATTACAAGGACTATTATTTACAAAGTCACTCTCAGTAAAATTCTGCATCTCCCTGCACTCAAAGTGACTACTGTTCTTCTGTCCTTTTCATTCTTTATCAAAACTATTCTCTCTGACTTTGTTCAGGCAGGACTAGAAAAAAAGTGTTTCCAAATGTGTCTGTGATGTTTAAAGTGATAAGAGAAAACTCTGCAGTCTGAGACTGATCATAGAAATTGGTATTTTTGTGATCACACTTCACCAGGCATACACAGAAACCAGTATTTCCTACTGTCACATTTATCCAAACTGTCTTTCATGCATGATAAACTTTTTAAAAAACAATTATCTGCTTGTTGAAAACTTCTGCAACTTTATTTTAAAAAAACTAAAAATTTTAAACAGTTCTTAACTCATCAACCAAGACTCAGGAAATTTTACATACCTTCCTCAGAGGTAAGAACAATGCCCTTCAGTGATATTTTATGTAATACCAGGGGGAGTAATGAGGATTATATGAAAGACTAACAATTGGATAATAAAACTAATATTGACATATTTGTTGAAAAAATTTTTTCAAATCTAGGGCCAAACTTTCATGACATACCGAATTTTTTAGTGTATTTAAAATGCTGATTATTTTAATATTTGGCAGATACATTAGGTTGAAATACTCCAAGTCCAAATAACAGGAGCAAACTAGGAAGAAGTGGAACAAAGAGAGAGGAGAAGCAAATATGAGAGGGCAGTATTTAAAGGTTAATGTATGGATTTTCTCTTCCTTTCAAAGGAACTAACTTAAAGAATCGACTGAAGCTAGGCAAGCTAGGTATTAATCCCCTGGCTTTCTACGCACCAACAAATACAATATGCAATTTTAAAATCAGAGTCATTTTTATGAAAACATTTTCAAATTAGAAAGTATAAAATTTGACATGTAATATAAGTATCTACATTTTCTAATCCTATGTCACAGTGTAGTATTTTAAAATATCTTAAATACGATCAAAGATTAACATTAAGGTTGATATTGAATGTGAAGTGGCACTGTTCAAGGGAACTAAATGGTAATGGAAAAAATATAATAAAAAACTTAAAAACTTACTTGAATGATTACTGAACAAATACTTGTTCATAAAAGATCTATTTGGCTTATAACTAAATTAGTTCATGCATGAATACTAATGGGTACTGGCAAATAACTATTTTATCTGCTAGATAATAAATTTATTTTCAATGAAAGGATAAACTGGAGAGAAAAAAGCCATTTTTACTAGCATAAACATCAAACATATAGGAGTAACTTTACTAAAAGATATACAAGACCTCATATTCCTAAGACAAATGAAAGAAGGCCTAACTAAACGGAGGGATGTACCACGTCCTTGGTTTGGGTGACTCGCTACTGTAAGAAAGAAAGTTCCCCTCAACGGCTCGAGGTCCTGTAATCCAAATCAAACTCCTGGCAGGCTCTGACGGCGAATGTGTGTGTACAGGGGGAAGCTGAGAGCGGGTTCTAAAATTCTTTTCAGTCTCTTCAGTAAATTGTGGGCTAACAGGATGCCTAAGGGGGAAAGGAAATAAAGGGATCTTGATTCTCGACTCGCACCATGGACTGTAAGTTCTGGCTGTAAGTTTCTAAAGAGCTCCCTCTGAAGGGAAATTCTACAGCTGCTTCTGAGTTTACTAACCTTGAGCACTATTTCCACCTACACATGATAAAAGACTGGAAACTGTTTCAAATAATAACACCTGTGAGTATCCTCATCTTTCAAGTTTCCTTTTGTTCTTTCCCACTCGCGCCTGGCTACCTCCCGTTTCGGTGGCCCCTGCAGGCGGCTTCACTGCCTCTGCCACTGGCTCTCAACTGAGATAGCAAGTCACTTCCTAAGACACCACTAGGAAGGAAGATTTAATTTTCTAAAGTGTAAATGGGAACGTAGCTTCACCCTCACTTGAATTCCACATGCATTACTGGGGAGGCAAAAAGAGACTAAGGGTATAGCCCTCAGCCGAGAAGTGCACCTGATCCTGGCTGTCCACTTGGAAGCACGTCGGCAACTGCATGTAACTCATCCTAACTTTCCACGGAGTGGAAGGGAGACCAAGGGCTGCTGACCTGGAGCAGAGCCGAGAACCATAAAAGAGTGAAAGACCATCACTAAGCATGGGAGAGAAAAATCACAAAACCCACTTGTTACGTTTCACACACCTCAGTTCATGAGCCCCTCAGACTCCGTGCAGAGCCTTTTAATGCAGAATGCAGGGGGGTGGGAAGTTGGAGCCAAGGTCACCACATCAGAGTGACCACAGGGGAGGGGATGGAGAACTCAATAGGCCACATGATCTGTGCACATTCACAAGCCACACAGGTCGGGCTGTTCCCAGAGCCACTGCTGGGTTGCTGTGGGCTTTGGAAACTGCAGGAGTGGCCACGCTGATAAGGCCACCCTGTACTCGGGGGCAAATGTCCACGCAGCACAGTGCGAGGGCACGTCCCCTCACCCACGTCCTCTAGCTACCGGCTCCTCAGACAGGTTTCTTTTTAAGTTGGAGAAACATATATTATGCTGCTGAAAGATTTTGTGCAAAATCGTTATAATTTCTTTAATTTGGGTACTTATTTTAAAAAGGTATGCTATGATTAGATGGGAAATTAACTTCTATGAAATAGTTCCTAAAGAAAGCAGGATTTGAAAATGTTATATACTACCTGCCCCGATCAACAAAGCTGTTAACCAAGAATTTAAACTAAAAGTTAGCAGATGAATGTTACGTTCATCTCATTACAGAAACTACAAGTTACACGGATCCACGTATGAACAAAACAAGCTTAGACCTCACCTTTAAGCAAGTAAAAATTCTGGTGCCTTTTATATCACTTATATTAAAGAAGAGAAAAATAAAAAAGAAATAGAATCACCCCCCCCCCCAAAAAAAGCATTAAGGTTTTCAGAGAGGGCAAAAATGATGAATAGAAACTTTTAAAAAATTTATACTTACATCCTGCAAAAATAACTGTTCCATAAATGTTTTCTTTTGTTGTGAAAACCACATTTGTTCCACTATCTTCAGAAACAGAAATATTATGGATCTTGATTGCGACATTTTCCCCATCAAGATGAATAAGGGGACATTTCATATAGCCAATCTGGGCTGTCGACACTTTTTCTTGAGTCACACAACAAAATGTTATGTCTGAGCCCACAAGTATCACTTTGTCTTGAGGGAAAACCTTGCCCTGAGAATCAGTAGACCCTGGAAAGATCAAAAGAAATTACAAATACTTTAGAAATCTTTTTCCATAAAATAACCCAGTGTGTACAAATCACACTTGGGGTGCTTTGTAATAATGGTGGCCCAAAGATAAGGTATGTCCCCCAGGTTTCAAAGGAGCAAGGCACAGACAAGAAGTGAAATGTGTGTGGTTCTATTTACTTATGGGGGAGTGATGGTAGTGGAGGGGACTGTAGGCCAACGTCTAAGGTCACAGGTGAACGTCCAAGAAGTTCTAAAAGTTCCATAAATGGGTTTATACCCACATGTAAAAAATCAACACTGAGAAAAAGTCACTTATTAAATAATTCCATTCCCCTGAAATGATTCTATGTATTTAGGGTAGACTTAACTTTCTATCAGCCTAAATATACGTTTTGAGTATTCCGTATCCTAAAAAGCACTTTTTAATTTAATCCCAGCTCTCTGCAGCGTAAAGCCTGCCTCTGGTTTTCACACTCTGAAACAGCCCGTCTTTTAAATTACCACCCGCCTCCTTTCTACCTAGTTACTCTTTCACGGGCTGCAATCTGGTTCTGCCCCAACCACTCTGCTGGAGTGGCTCGCTGGCCGAACTGCTCAATCCAGTGACCACGTCTGAGCGACCTTCCCCTTAAGACTTCCGCAGCTTCTGGTACGCTACCAACAGTCCTCCTTCTTGGAACTCCCTTTTCTCCTGGGCTTCCCCCAACCCTCTGGTGTCTGTCTGCTCTGCTGGTCTTTCTTCCATCCTCCCCTTAGACATAAAGCTTCTAAAGGATGGGTCCGTGGTCTCCATCCCCTTTTCCCTGAGTTACGGTAACCTCCAGGATTTAAAATTTTTCACAGCACATACATGCTAATGATTTTCAAATATGTATCTCCAGCTCCAACTGATGACCTGGATGCCAAACTTGAATTTCCAGCTGCCTATGAGACACTGCTATCCAGACACTTCATATGTACCTCAAGCTCAATGTATTAAAAATGAAAGTGGTACTTCCTACCCCATTCGTTTGTGTATTTTCTGTCTCAGCAGAAAGCAGAGCCAGTTACCCCG
Source organism: Mormoops blainvillei (assembly GCA_004026545.1). NCBI lineage: Eukaryota > Metazoa > Chordata > Mammalia > Chiroptera > Mormoopidae > Mormoops > Mormoops blainvillei. Next base: position 136,785 of record PVJD01002591.1, on the reverse strand, counting down.
CTACCCAAACTAATAGTCACCTTTGACTCTACTTCTCCCCTACCAAACACGGAGTTACTAATTCTAATTCTGTCTCCTCGGTGTTTCTGTACCTTTTCCTGTTTTTATTTCTAAACCCAAGTGTCCTAGTCACACCTTCTCTGTCTTTTGCTGAACTGCAACAGATTCTCCTTATTTATTTATCCATCTGCTTCCAGTCCTTTCTTCCTCTGATCCATTTCTCCAGAGAGACACTAAGGTGAATCATCTACAATGATCAGCCATCTTTTTAAGGGCTTCATTTTATGATCAGTAATTTGCTAGACCCTGTCCCATACTGCCAGCATTTTACCTGCAAATTAGCTTTATTCAATGTACTGATGATTTGGGGGCATTTTTGCAGATTCCCATGTCTCTGCAAAAACTATAGCTCACAGGGGTCTGCTCTGTGGATCAGAAATTGGGTGCCATTTAAAAAAAAAATAGACTTGAACTCATTACCACCTACACAAAAATTTTAAATGTTCTTGGATGTCTACCACATTGTCTTCAAACCTGGATGTTTATCCAATCGCTCAGGAAGTTCTTTAAAAATACAGATTCCTGAAGTATGGCTCAGGCTTTTTGAATCAAAACATACTGGGATGGGCCCTGGTTGGGTAGCTCAGATGGTCAGAGCACTGTCCCAATACACCAGGGCTGCAGGTTCAATCTCCAGTCAGAGCACGTACAGGAAGCAACCAGTGGATGTATGAGTAAGTGGAACTGGTCAGTGGTTCCCTTTCTCTCTCTAAAAATCAATTTAAAAAAATACTGGGATGGGGGCCTTGGAAGATCCCCAGTTAACCCTCATGCAGACAAATGTGGTTCCGAGAACTCAAAGCTTAAACTAAGTCTTACCCTGAGGCAAGATTAATCTCATTCACTTAAAACAAAAATTCTTTAAATAGAAGCTTACAAGGAATGTTCTTCAGGGGGCTCCAGTCACTCCACTCTTTGCGACCGGAGAAATGAGGGTCATCGATGTAGTAGCGAAGTCCCACAGAGTGTGTGGCGCACTCCAAGGGCACGTCGGAGGCCCAGCTCCAGTGATGGACAGCATCTTCACCATTCAGAGTTGTGTTGTAGGTCACCTACCGCATGGACACAAACACAGAATTCTACTTCCCAGCAGTGTTATGTGCTGCTTTCTTTCATGATTATAAAACATAACAGACTGTGTACGATAACCAGCTAGGTAAGTTACAAGTTTGCCCTTTTCTGAAACTACCTGTTTCTTATAAGGCATGATGGGAGAGTTACAGTAACACAGATCATGATTCATTGATGTTTACTCCAACTTCAGGCCCCACTATTGTGCATTACTATATAAAATGTTGATATTCCAAAACATTCAATACAACTTACAAGAAAATACGCCATTGCTTAAAATGATCTCCATTTTTCGTGGAGAAAAAGCAATGGATTTATACCTCCAAGAGTTAAAGTCAAAGAGAGGAGCAGCATTTCAAAAAAATAAATTACTGATTTGGAATGAATTTGTTTTTATTGTACATATGTCATATATTTAAATTTTTATTTTTAAATAAGCAAATCATAACAAAATATTAATCTCAGTTCTATAAAGTAGACAAGATTTAAACCAAATATTGAGGACCTACTAAAAGAGGCAACAGATTAAAGAAAAAGTATTTTCTTTTCTCTTCCTGAAATCTCTCTAAAACAAGAATACACAGTTGTGGGTTTTTTAAAGTTATAAACGAACAAGGGCAGAAAACAGGAGGAATATCGCCAGTAAAATGTGGATGCCGGAGAGCAGGTGAAGGACGGCGACTCGCTCAGGAGCCCCGAGAAAGCCGACTCTCAGCCTCCGATGGGAGAGCCGGCAGAGCCCGACTCCTGCTGTAGAAACGCCATAGGGCCCGGGAAGTAGCCGCACCAGGATCCCCCGAAAGTACACTGTGAAGGTGGAGTGCCAAACAGGAAAACTGCTCCCAAGTTGTCTGAAGAGATGTTAGGCACCCAGGTCTCCTCTTACATTCTGTGCTACCAAAGCACTACCCTTCTTGACCTTGGCAGAGGAATGGAGACTTATGCTTTAGAAAAGTAAAACAGAATACTTCTGGAGTGAAGAACCTTAGAGAAGTCGAGAATGAGGAAAAATGCGGCAAAAATAGGGGGATTGCTAACCGATGCGTTCTGAAGGCTGGGGTGAGACTCCTGCTTTCTTCCCCTACTCAGCTCAGGACAGTGATAGTCAAGTTCATATTCACCAGGTGGGAGTCTAAACAAACTTTTTGGGAGCACATGAACAGGTCAAGATAAACACTAAAATAATAATACTAAGATGTTGCCTAAAATAATAATATTGATAATTGGATATCCTATCCTAATTACTTATGATGAGCCCCAGTCAACAAACCTCATCTAGGCAAACAGAAATCCCAATTAGATTTTTCATATATTTTAAGAGCCACTCTCTTAAATATGCAGCAACCATGATGTCCAGAAAGTGGAGAAGTAGTTCTAATATAAAAGCCAAAGATCAAAATTTAAAAAAAAGCAACTTGAAGAAACAATGCACAGAACGAAAATTTTTTTTAAAGTCACTGATACCCTCAGGCATTCGAAGACATATAGCAAGAACAGGATACATTTTTTAAAAAAAGAACAGAGAACAAAAAAGGGATCTCTTGTAAATTAAAAAATATATTAATAGAAATTCAATAGTAGGGCTGCAAGATAAAGCTTATGAAAAACTGCTCAGAAAACAGAGCAAAATACAGATGGAGAGCAGGAATGATAAGACAATTAGAGAACCAGTAAAGAAGGTCCAATTTCTAAAAGAAGAGAAAGTCTAAGAAAAAAAATGAGAAAACAGATATAAGGAAAATCAAAGACATAAAGAAAATTTCCCAAGCTGATAGACATGTTTTTCAGACTTAAAGGGACCCAAAATGAGTGTCCATCCAGCACAACAGATCGAAATAAATCCATGACAAGAAAAATTGAACAATGCCTTCAAAATCTTGAGACAATTTAGAATTCTATACCCAGCTAAACTATCAAGCATGAACGAGCGCAGAATAAAGACATTTTTAAGACTGTCAAGTCTCAATGTATTCATCAAGTAGCATTTTACCACCAGAAGTGTATGAAAGTTCCAGTTGTTCTGCATTTTCTCAGTAGCTGAAATCAAGTCTTTTAAATTTAAAAAAAAAAAAATCTATCCACAAGCTACCATTCTAAATAGCAGAGTATCTATATAATAAGTGGCAAATAACTACTAGAATATATGCTTTTACCAAAGTGAAGAAATAAAAGGAGGTAAGATAATTCAGGAAAAAGAGGATCCATCAAAAGGAAAAGGTAAAAGGAATTCCCTGGATGATCCTGGAGACCCCTAGAACCGTAGTTTCCTGATAAATGTGCCATAAGGCACTGGGGTTTGTTTTGAATGGGTCATAGGTGTACCTAGGTTTGAATCTGCCAACCTCGGGGTGAGTGGTAGGGGCTGAGGCCACTGGAGCTCCTGAGGCCCCTCTGGCCCTAGGAATCCTCAGCTGTTTGCCTCACTCTGCGCTACAGGGCTATGGTCAGCGTCTGTGTGCACCCTCATTTGAGAGGGGTTGGGGGTGACTCAGAGGGCCCTCAGAGAGATTTATTCACAAAGAACTGATAAAATACTAGTATGTTTGAACGTTTCAACAGGAGATTTACACAACCTGGAGAGACTTTAGGATTGAATTAAGGATGCAGATAAATAAAACTAAAAATATAAGACATTACAAGAAACAGGAAGGAAGGAAGGAAGGAAAGGAGGGAGGGAGGGAGGGAGGGAGGGAAGGAGTGTACACTATTTGGTTGAGTTGTAAATAGTGTTTACATAACTGTAATACAAACAATAAATACTGGTCTACCAAAAATTAGAATAGAACAATATTGGAAAAAAATAAAAATGTGTGGGGGTCCACGTGGGGGTAGCGAGTGAGAGTACGAAAGCAAGTACACAAGCATGTGAGCATGTGGCCTGGAGTGGGAGGTGGCAGGGGACTAAATTTTCCTCTTTCATTGTGCTAAGTTAATAAAAGATTGCTCAAAGCAAAAAGGGAGAGAAAGATAAAGGCACCAACTAACTCCCAGGTGTCGTTCACATCCTGGTCAGGGCAACGTGCAGCTTCCACGGCTGCGCGTGAGGCCGTGGGCAGGAACTGCCAAGTTATAAATGAGAACACTATGAATGAAACTTACTAACCAAACACTAATGTACAGTATTCTTGATCTTTAAACTATTATACAATAATAGCACTATCACCCGTCACAAAGTGACTGATTATATGCAAATCTAATAAACACCAATATTAATAATGTACAATTATAAATAAAAATGTCACATTTTTATGGACCTGGATCATTTACCCTCTTATGAGTCATTTTTTAAAACGAATTTGTTCTACCTCTATTTTCTGACCTTCTGCTGTATCTCCCCATACAAAGATTTTTCTTCAGAGACCATATTCCCAGAAGTACAGAATTGCTACCTTAAGTTTGCCGTGCTGCTCTGAATGAGTCCTGGAACTTTGGAATAATATTTCCGCTCATTCATGTGGTACTTCGCTCATACATCAAAAAGAATCCCTCTTATTCTAGCATCTCTTAGTTAAAAGTCTACCCACAAAGGAATTAATGACAGCTAGTAATTGTTTAGTAACTTTATAAATATCTTATTATTAACTAGTGCGAATTTTAGCACCACTTTACAGATGAGAAGAGGAGGTTTCAAGAAGTTACCGTAGCGAGTAGGTCAGAATGCAGATACAAAGCTACTCAATATAACTTTAAATAAGTAATAATTTTAAGACAGCAGTGTAGAGCTATATCATATCTAGCTGTACATTAGATTGGTAGGTAAGAATTGCCATTAAAATTCAAGAAAAGAAAGAGCACTTTAGGCTGTGGTAATTACAGTGGGCTTTAAATAAGGGGCAGGATTTTACATGAGTCTTGAAATGCAGGTTCAGTTTGGACCAATGAAAAGAAAGGGAGGGCATCTTAGATGAAAGAATATATTCTTATGTAAAATAAATCATAGTGGTTAAGAGCACAGACTCTGGAACCAAACTGCCTGGGTTCAAGTCCTGCCTCTACCACTTCATGTCTTCCTGTGACTCTATGGTTTCATCTGTAAACTGGGGATGATACTAAGGGAGCCTCCCTCGTGGGCCTGTTGCATGGATGCAAAGAATTAACATATACAGAGCTTCTGCAACAGTGTCAGGAACTCGGGAAGCATCAGAATCATGCTAACAACAACTCTGACTGTTACCATTTTAGGAATGTCAGGCTTAGGAAAAGGTAATACTTAGGTTGTTGTCAAAAGGAAAAATAAGACACAGTTATGAAACAGAACATCCTACTATCTTTACCATTTTATCTATGTTCTTAGGCAAATAAATTGTAAATCATGAGATGATCTTCTAATTCTTAAATCTACAATAAAGCATTATTTCAATCCATTAAGGAAGAAAAGAATAAAAGGGTAAAAGGGAAAATTACCATGTACCAGTTGTCAAAACATTTCACTACTATTTCTCATTATCCATTAGATTAAGCACAAACTAAACACAGATCATAAGGAAACCATTCAAAATTGGATTTTAACAAAGCGGGGGAAAAACATGTATTACTAAATATAAGAATGTAATTTCAGATTAAGATATATTCAAACTTATAGATTTATACAAATTATACCAACAATTACTATGGCTAAATATGTTTCAAAACATTTTTTGTCTTTATTATATTAGATGAAGGTAAAAATAATAGACTAAATCATATGTACACTTTGATTTCATGCATATAAAACAGGCTAGACCAGAAGACACAAAGGCATTGTTTGCTGTGTTCGAGTAGTGGAGTCACATTTATTCCTCCCTGAATTTCCTCCTTATAATGGTTGCATTTTCTTTCAATCGCTGAGTGGTTCCTGAGTCACAGCATATAGTTTTTAATGACCCCTGAAAAGATATCTGATCTACTTCCTTAATAATCCAAAGGTTCACTAACACCACCGTAAAAATTGTTTTAAAACATATTCAGTTTCTTTAATGTCATAGAAAAGAACTCCGTTCATACTTACTAATTTCACAACTTCCATGCTCTCTTTACGTAGAACTTTAATTTCCCAGATGACATCTGAGTGGTGTGGAAAAACAGAACCCTTGTCCTTCCACTTCAGGTGTAACGTGGAAGCTGGGAAGTCAGCAGACAAATTTAAGATCTCTGGAGTGTCTGGAATGAAGGCTTAAAAAAGAGAAAGAAAGATAAATCTTAGTGAAATAAACAATGGTTTTTCATACTGCCAATTCCATTAGTCAACTCATGCTAAGCTCTGTTCCTTCCGGATCAAAAAATAATAAAAAATTAAAAGCAAACTCCTGAATCTATTACTATAAAAAGATAATACATGAATTTATTTACATAAGCACTTCCCAATGATTAATCAGCCAAATTTGAGAAAATTATTTATCAGCTGGCTATTTCAAATCCATTGCTCTTCTAATAGCAACACTCTGGTGTCACCTGGCCTGGGACCTACAAGCAGACAACAGCAGAGAGAAGTAACACAACCTCCCCTGTGTGGCTGTAGGTCAGGCCTAACAAAATGACCTCCACGGCATATGGAAAGCTTCCTTTGGTAGAGCTTTTTGTGTGGTCTCTTGGGAGCTTTCCCACCCATCTCAGAGTGTCAGGGCCCCCATGGCATGTCCCCCCACGAGGATGTTAGGGGCTATTCCTGGTTATCGGTATCAGTAAACAGCAGCAAGACCATAGGAACAAGACCAAGACACTGAGGCAGGGCCGATGGGTTATGTGCAGATCAGAAGTCCTTCCAAAAGGCTCGGTGAGCGCTGGTGTGCAACATGGTCTGCGGGGGGACTGGGATGGAGACGAGGTGGTCAAGTAGGAGAGCATTGGAGCAGGCCTGGTCGGAGCCATGAGGTGCAGCTCACAATACCCTATATGGTAAAGACGGGACAAGATCTGGTGGGCACTTTGAAGAAATGACTGGATCAGAGAAACAAAGGGCTGGTTAGGATAACAAGAAAGGCCATCAGCTAAGATTTCCTTAAGCCCAGAAAAGCAAGAAAGTCCGAAAGACTCAGGGACCACTGTGAAGAGACGCAGGGACTGCTGCGGGTGACCGCATCAGGAAGAAGAGGCCATCACCAGACGCATCCACAGACAGCGGTGCGGGGCTGTGGACAGATTCAAGGGGGCCTGCGGAGGGCTGCTGAGGAGGTGAAGGCGGACGTGCAGACATAAGCCAAGGCTTGTGCAGGGGCCACGGGTAGACAGTTACGTCAAGAAACCAGACTCTAGAAAGAAGGACGCAGAAGCAGGAAAAAAAAAACAAAGAAAATCTGGGATCACTGAGGCCAAAAGAAACGGGCTGTCATCTAGGCAAACGAAACACAGTCTGCAGAAGACAGGGAAGACCGGTGATACTGGTAAGGGGACCATCAGTATCTGGGAAAGAAGCTGGGGGTGGGGGCAGGCAGCGGGCTCTGAAACTGCATGACAGAAGGCAGAGAGAAAGCGGCAGGAAAAGTAAGGTAACCTTCAAGCCTCCCTGTGTATAAGGGACAAGGAAGTTACTGAATCTGGGGGCGATCAGTGGAAAACACACAAGGCATGAGCCTGCTCCCGTGCAAAGGATGTAGGCGTTCTGGTACGAGGGGCAGAGAAACTTGGGACTCTTTCCTGCAAGTCCCCGCCTCCAATGACAGTAAGAGATGGTGAGCTGGGAAATGCACACGCAGGTTCTCAGGCCTCAGACCCACCCTAGTGGCTTCCCCACGAAGCTCAAGGACCAATGAAATGAAGTCCTGGCAGGAGGGGGGCTGAACGTGCTCAACAACAAACACAGCAGAACACTGCCGTATAGTAAATTCATCTTGGAACTTAAAAATAAGCCCTTGCTAAATTTAACCACGGTCTGCTGGCCACAGTGCTCTGCAATGGATTTACATGGAATGTTCAGGGCTGAACAGGAAACAGGACACGTATACAGCAAAGTCCAGTTACTCAGCCAGATAAGGGCCATGGAGTGTGCTTCCCAGTGTTAAGTGTCAAGTGAGACAGTGCTTCTAACTCAAAAAGGAACAAACGAAGAGAAAGTTGTTGTAGTGCCGAGAGAGTGAAAGTTGAAGGTGCCCGTGTGGCCACACAGAGCAGAGGCTTCCAAGAATGTGGTTCTCAAACGTTCCAAGTTATCAGGATGTAGTAACTTGAAAATTATGAAACATGGGAGTATTTTCCTAAGGCAGCATTCGTCCATGAAAATGCTTTCCTCCCTGAAAGGTCCACGGTTTACATTTTATCTAAATAGCAGTGGGTTACTCTTCAAAACACAAGTCACATCCAAGATGGCAGGCTAACAGCAGTCATTACAAAGGAGGGGACTGTACACACACACACTCTTCCCTTCTTTCTTTACAGTATGCCCGGGAAGTTCCCTGAAGCTCCCAGAAACTGTCATCTGCATTTCTTTCCAGTTAAAACAGACACTTGAGAAAAATGTTAACTTGCTTTCTAGAAACTAGGAACTTTTCAGCTAAGAGAAAAATTTCATCAGTCTCCCTGGTTTATTTTTTAAAGCTAGAGCATCTCTTCTCTCAAACTTCATGTTCTTTCTGCCTTAGAACGTCGGAAGTGGGGGCCTTTCCAGTTCTTTCACAGGATCCACAGAGTAGCTATTCTGCCTTAGACGGATCCAAAGTTTCAGATTATAAGAAACTCACATTAGCTTTCTTAAAAAGACTTAATTTTTGTGCCTGCTCTTGTCAATTAGAAACTTATTACACGTAGGTATATACGTTAAATATCTTGTTTGCTTTTTATATATGCACTTGTGAAAGCATCTTAAGATCTGGAGAAAACTTAATTTCTCATACTTTCTTTTAGTGGCAAATTGCCGAAGACCCCAGATCTTCCAATGCACAGCTACCTCTCATTCCACAGCTTCTTTTGCACACAGTAGGTGCCCCAAGATTTGCTGATGCATCCACCTCCCTCTCTCATATTCAGCTAATTTGCTTTTTAATTTTCTTATCAGTACCATCTTAGTAGTAGTAATATCTTAGTACTGGGATACCGTTAATCTAATACCTGAATCACAATAAAAAAAAGTGCTACCAATAAATTACACAATATGCTACCAATAAATTACACAATATGCAAAAAACAATTAACATTAAATAACTCAGCCAGAGTCTCTCTTGATTTGCCTCTCTCATTCTTTCTAACACTGTCATCTTCAAATAGCTTCCCAGACAGAGCCTTCTGAACACTTCCGGAAGAACCAGACAACACAAACAAGCCCTCGGACAGAGTCCTGGGGATTTTTTTTTTAAATCTAGAATAAAATTAAGTTAGATTCATCATACCATACTACAAAACAATTCCACATGCATAAAAGATTTAAATAAAGCATGAAAACAGAACCAAAAACTCATGAAGAAAAACAGTGAGAGACTATAAAGATGAAAACCTGTGGTGCAAAAAATACCACAAAGTTAAAATTTTAAACTTGGAAAAATATTTGTAGCAAATATGATAGAATTAATAAATGTACTAATTTTAGCATGAGAACATTTACAAACGATACAAATTATTCAGAAAAAATATATAAATGATAATTAAAAAAAATAATAGCACAAATGCAAAGACCATGGGGCTATAATTTGGGGGCACCAAATGGCGAAACTAAGACAGACAATACCCCATCCTGGCAAGGATGGGGACGAACAGGCACTCTCTGAGATGATCACTATGGGAATACAAAGAGATTCAAAATCTTTGGAGAACAGCTGGCAATGCATATTGAAAGTCATAAAGAGTGGAATTTTCTTTAATGCAGCATTTCCAATTCTAGGAATTTAGCCTAGGGAAAACATTACACAAATTCAGAAACACGTATGTGCAAAAGATGTTTATTAAAGCAGTGGTCATAATACTGAAAAACTGGAAATAAAAACCTCAATGTTAACAACCAGTCACTTTAAAGTAATTATGGCACCTCCATTTGATGTAATACTTCGCAGCTTCTAGTCAGGTAGCAACGGGAAAATCTATCTGTGTCTTCTGTTAAGCAGGTTACAGGTGAATCTTATTGTTTATCTTTATATGCACAGAAAATACGTTGAAGTGTTCACAGTACTTCTCTGGGGCACTGGGATCATGGATGATCTGTACAGGAGAACCTCACATGTGTTTCCTGGGGAGCATGTTTTGTTGTTATCCTTTCAAACTGTCACAGACATAGGCCGCTCCAAACAGGCATCCATCCGTGAAACTGGACAGATCGCCAAGTTAATTTCATTTTCTTTCCTTTGCTTCAAAGTAAGTCATGATCCTAGGACTCATTATAATATTATCATGATGTCAATTCCAGAACCGTCATCAGGAGCGAATAAACCCGTTTGCCCCACCACGAAGGGTCAAGATTACTGGGGTGTCTAAGGTCTCGGTGCAGAGCAAAGCTTCCCTCTCCGTCAGCCTGGGTTGTTTCGTGCTTCCCGTCAGCATGTAGCACATGTCCTCAGACACTCGATGGACATATTTGCAAAAGATGCCTGCTGTGTGCATGGCACTGGGTGCAGTGCTGGGTGTGGAAGACAAAGTCCCTGAGTGATGGGGCCTACCTTCTTATGAAAGAGACACATGACAAGCACCTAATTACATGACAGATTATAAATGCAACTGTGAGAAATGTTCCAGAGGAGAAGTGCAGGCTACCCGAGGGGAAGGGGCTGGGGCCGCCTCTGAGAGGGATGGCAGAGATTACTTCCTCGAGCACAGAGCGCCTGAGAAATCCTGAAAGGTGTGCAGGGACAGATAAGGCAACGGGACTGAGGAGAAGGGATCCAACTGAGGGAAGGATCTTGACTTCAGTGACGTCTATTTCAATTGACTAGAGTGGTGACTTTCAATCTTCTTCATCTGCGTGGCACACAGAAACTAAGAGCTACAATTTTGTCAAATTAGCAAATATATAATTTTTGTCAATCTGACCCCAAAAAAAATGGGTATAATTTTGATTCATTCATAGCAGGCAGCTACTGTTGTGCTGACTCTTGTCATTTTTTGCACACCAGGTGGCAGCCGCTGGCCTGGAGGGCAGTGTGCTTTCCTCCTGGGTCATGGCTGGGCTTCACCCCCATGGGGCGGCTGCTGGGAGAACCAGGGCACTCCCATCCCAACTGCAAGTCGGGAGAATGGTCAATTTCTGCCAATTACGAAGCACCACAAAACCCACAAGGGCACTGATCTGAGTTATTTCCAAACCTATTTTCTTTTCAAATACTTACAAACATTTTTTTCGTTTAGGACGAATTTACTTATAGAACTTCCAAAATCATTTAGTGAGTGTATCGTTATTTCGTGATCACCAGGTAGAAGAGCTGGGACTTTAGTGCTCGTTTTCCCCGATCGGTAACATGAAGGGGACCTGCAATGTAAGAAATCGAATTTTAATGAGCAGATAAAATTAACAGTACAGGTTCCCATTAAAGCTTGATTAACACGAAATGCACTGGAAAGTACTTTATGCTCGTTTGTATACAAAAACATGATAGGTTACACTGCCTTTTAAGACCGAAAAAAGAGAGGTTAAAGGTGAGTGCCTCGATGCAGGTGTGAAGGAAAATTAGCCGGGCTGTGCTGGAACGCTGAGTGAGCAACACAGGTGACTTCTTCTGGGACTAGGGCTGTGGCTGCTCTTCGGACCCCCGCCAAGCGCCCTCTGTGGCCTTACCCCCCACGGCACACACCCGCCTCCACAAACATCCCTCGTTTCTAACAGACACTGACCGCAGAAAGGGAACTGGCTACTTGTTGCCCGAAAACACGCCCTTGATTTGTCTGCTCCTCTCTTTGGCTCACGGTTCACTGAGCAAACCTTCCTGATCAACTGCTTTCAAAATGCTTCCAGTTCCCCACCCATTATCTGGTCGACAAAAGCAACTGTTACCTCTGTGTTTCCACGGCCCTTTGGATCCTTATGAAACAGTGACATTCGCTTTATGGTTACTCACCTACATTTCTAACTTCCCATAAAAATTTTTTTCTTTTGTCCTCACCTGAGGGCATTTTTTATTGCCTCTACAGAGAAAGGAAGGAGGAGGAGGGGAGAAAGAGAAACACTGACGATCCGAGAGAGAAGCAGGAATGGGGTGCCTCCTGCACATGCCTGTACCATGGATCGCACGTGCCCAGACCAGGGATCGAACCCACAACCTGGGCACGTGCCTTGGCTGGGAAGCAAACCTGCAGCCTTCTGGTCACGGGACAACACTCTGACCAACTGAGCAACACTGGCCAGGGCTCCCTCCCCACCCCCCAGATTTTAATTCAAACAAAGGGCCCCCTGGTGGCGGCTGCGTCCCTGGCCCACACCGGCACCTACCAGGGGCCTGTTCACAGTGTTTGCTTGGGGCTGAGGACTTGAAAGGCTTGCTCACCTCCTCTCAGCTCAAAGGGTGAGGCTTCTTTCGGTGTCAGCAACACAAAACTACTACAGGGGAGAAGCGTGAGAACTACACAAACAGACCAAAGGGAAGCCAGGCTGGGCTCGGAGCCCGAGATCAGGGTCCTATCAAAAGCCTGCCCATACCACAAACGCGTACTCATCCCACAGAAGAAAAACAGGCCACAAAATACACCTCATAATGGTTAGAGTTAACCCCAGCGTTTTTCTCCCCCTCTGTGTTTCCCCAAACCAGCAATTTTCCATAGAAACGCGAACAGATACAAGCCCAGCCTCCAGAGCCGCTGGCCCCCCGCCTCCCCGCAGGAGAGGCGGCTGCTCTGCCTATGCAGTGGCCCACTCGCTGTCTCACCGCCGCACCAATAAACTCTCCCTCACCTCCACCTCCTGTCTGGCTGACGTCCTTCCTGTGTGGAGCCAAGAACCCTCTTGCCTTGGGGCTGCAGTGCCCCCTAGGGGCTTCTCCTCCAGCATCAAAACCACCTGAATTCTCTAAATTGAGCTATTTCTTTCGTTTACACACTATGCCCAGCATTCTTTCAGCCCGGAATGTCCTTTTGTCCTTTCCCTGCCGAGAGAACCGAGGACTCCCACTCCACAATCACAGGTCTCCAAGCCGTGCCAAGAGCCGCTGCCCCCACTCCTCAGCCAGTGCGCTCTGGCCCCTCGCGTACAGTTCCTGTCGGCACCGAAGCCACAGTGTGGTCAGGCTTGTCCACCGCGAACTCCTGGGCATCAGCACGAGCTTCCTCTCGGTGTGGCCTGCAGTGTTCTATGCCCCATTTTAGGGGTTTTCCCCTTCTGCACTCACAGTAGGGCTGCACTTCACACCTGGCAATGTGCCTGCATTTGCAGGGAACTCTGAGTGAACTGTCACAGCCATTGTCATAGCCATCGGCCTGGGAAGGAAGCTGTGAAAGCCCTCCAGGCTGAGTTCCCTCCCTCCAGCCCTGCAGCAGCCGTGGGCCTGGGGCCTTGAGGAAGAGGCAAGGGCAGGGGTGCCAGCCGGCCCAAGGACCCAAGACAACACCAAACATGAGCAGAAAATAATTCTTTGTTTTCACAGCAGGAAATAAAGAAAGAGGAATTGGGAGTTGTTTCTGCAGTGGGTAAATGACCGCGGGGATTAACGCTCTGTAAATGCACTGAGAACCATCTCAGGGTGTTTCAATACACAGTTAGGCCCACTGACGTTTGGGCCGCTCATCCGCAAGCCGGGCTCGGGGGCTGCTGTGCCGGATCCTCTGGGACGGTTTAGACAATGCTGTGCCCTCTGGGCTCCAGGAAAGCGGGGGAATTCTTCCATGCGCAGGCCAAAGGCCTCAACTGCAGACCTCAGAGCACCCGGCCCACTCCAACATTACCTGAGAGGGTACCTCAGTGTGACAGGACCTGCCACTGGCCTCCAAACGCCCACTTCCCTTTTTCCTTACCAGCATTAACCCAACGTTTGCCTGGGCCCACTGCTGTCCAGCTAGGAGGAAGCATGGCCCAGCCTCCGTGCAGCTGGGCTTAGCCATCTACCAAGTTCTGCCAAGGAGAGGGCAGCACAGGTGCAGTGTGGGACTTCCTACATGTCTCCTCAAAGAACAGCATCCTTCTTTGCCTTCCCTCTTTCCGGAATGTACACATGAGAGCTGCTCCTCAAGCCTCACCTTGAACCACAAGATCACAGGCCACAGATGGCAGGGCAGCATGACCAGAGGGCCCTGGGTCTTCTGTGGTCATAATCAGCCAGGTCAGCCTTGAACTCCTGCTCCAGGCCTTTTACAGGACAGCACATGACTATCTGTTAAGCCACTATTACTGACACTTTCTGTTAGGCATGGGCAAAACTTCAACTGGATAGGTGTAGATACATCAGAACCCACAGTACATTTACATAATAAGAGAAACAATGTTTTGGCCAGGAGAAAGGTTCGTTTCCACCTTGATTGATGAAAAATTCAGAATTTTTAGGGAATAGAGTGCTAAGATTTCAAATTTCATTTAAAGATTTATGGAAAACATTTTCAAGCTCTAAAATTAAAGAGAAAGAATGTTTTTAGGTTGTAGCCGTAGATTAATCAAAGTATTTCCATTACCTGTTTTCAACGCAAACTTCATAGAGAGCCCCGCGGCCCGCTCCGGAAGGTGCTTTCCAAGAACAGTCCCACACTTGCAAGTTGTTAGTTACGCACTTGAAGTCACGAGGAGCCCCTGGAGAAGCAGCCACACACACACACACACACTGCTTAGTGATTTCACTGCCCTGCAGAGAGTCAGTAAGTTAAAAACTGTTTTCAATCTTAAGTATAAGCACAGGTGTCTGCAGAGGGGCCGTGTTCTTTGCAAAGTCGAGATGAACCTACAGTCACAGAAGGCGACTGGTTTTATATTTCTTTCTGTAGCGATGGCTTAAAAAAGCCTGACAGTAACCTGATAAAGTGGGCCAACCGCTATACCACGTAGGGGTTAGGCTTCTATCAAAAACCCCACTTCCAGACAACTAAGATAAATTAGAGGCGGCACCTGTGTTGATTTAGGGAGGGGGGACCAAGAGAGGGCCTGGGAGAATTTCCATCTCAAGGAGCCTCATTTGGAAAAAAAAAGAAATGAGCAAGTAGCATAACTCTAGGTAAAAACTATGTCTTTCTCACACCCCAAACACAGCTCTGGACGCTCCCTGCCACCACTGCCTCACTGCTGGCTACCAGACCGCTGCCTACATGAAACCCCATAACCAGGCTTCAGATTTTTATGAAGCATATTAAATTTATACAGTAATGAGCTCACACAAGTATCTGAAAAGTATATGTTTCACATGGGTCCGAACAACTGAAAAGGAACAAATAATTCAGAAGATTACGATCTAATCATACTTACTCACATCTATAAAATAACATTAAGTCATGGAACATGTAAGCACTATACAATGAAGAAATGTCATTCTTACAGGAAAAGGAAAAGTGAGAAAGGAGGGTACGAGAGGAGGGGAAGAGGGAGGATGAAAGGAGAGTGCAATTAAAGTGTAAAAAGAGGTATTCTAGCTCAGACCATAGCAGCAATTTTCAAACCTTTTCATCTCATGGCACACATAAGCTAATTACTAAACTTCTGCAGCACACCAAAAAACATACTGTTTTTTGCCAATCTGACAAAAAGAAAAATACGTATAAATTTGATTCATTCACACCAGACAGCTATTGTTGTGTTGTCTGGTATCATTTTTTTTTTTTTATTTGACAATCCAGGGGAAAAGGGGTCAGTCCCTGACTAGTCAGGAACTGAATGTTTTAAAAATGCTTTCAGCTCATGGGCTGAAAATCGCTGTTCTATGTAAATGTCTCTAAAAAAGTCTTTTCCTCTAGTTTTTCCATAGACTTGGTACTACATTTACTATAACGATTAATGATAAAGCTATCTATATAAAACAAAACAAAAACATTAGAAGCACTCAGATTAGAAATTACCGGTAATTATAATAAAGTTATTTAACGGTGATCTTGGGGAAATGAGATCTGTTTTTTGGGGGGAAATAATGTAAAAACTAAACCTAGGGGCAGAAGGATAATATTTTATAGAAATAAGCTAGGTAAAATCTACACAAACATTCTTAATATAATTAAGTAAGAAGAAAATAAATATCATTAAAGGGGGAGATTCAATTTCGGTGCCATGGTATTCTGAAAGGCACTGCAGAGACAGAGCCACTCAGTGCAGGGCGGGAGGGGCTGGCCGCAGAGGGGCCTGGGGGGCTTTCAGGACCAGCTTGACTGCTCTGTATCTACGCTGTGCTGGTGGCCGCACAGCTGTACGCATTTGTCGAAATCCACAGAGCATTACCCTAAGACGTGAATTTTAGTGTATGTAAATTATACCTTAGTTCTTTTTTAATAGGACTAGGATACAGATCTATTTCTAATGGTTTTTTTAAAAAAGAAACCAAAAGTACACAGTAAAACACTTGCAAAGAAGTGTGTTTTAGCCGCCCAGGCCCCGAAGTCCTCGGTGAAGACGCCGGACTGCGCTGCGGCCGGACACTCGCTAGGCCTGGGGCGCTTACCCTTTCCCTGGCTGTTTGCTGGATTCGCTAAGCAGAGGAGAAGGAGTGCTGGTAAGAGCCACCAGAAATGCGAAGTCGTCCTCATTCCTTCCCTGGCCACCGTCTGGGGCGGTCGTCTTAAACCTAAGGTGATGTCCATCATCGTTCAATGTGGTCCGTCCTAGATGGGGAGAAGAATTTCAAACGGTGTTCCAGCTTCTGCCAACGCACGCCGTGTGCTGTGCACGCTGAGGCTGAAAGCGGATACGGACAACCCCCGACACACACTGTACACGAATAACTCTGGAGATGCTAGTCTTCAGCTGACCTGGCTTTAGGGGGCATTAGCGATCAGACACAGCTGTTGCTTCAGGGGTCCACTACAGGGTCAGTTTTCAAATGACAGGCTTCAAGTTCAAGATTACGACTGAACACATTTATCGACTCTCCACTCCAGTGCTACTAGAGTACAGAAAAGCAGTGCATAAAACTGAAGTTTTGACAGGCAACTTTATGTGATACATGGAATGACACTTTAATTAGTATATATTACCTTTACAGCCAAGTAATATCAGTTTTCTACTGACACTGTGATATAAAGTTTCTACTTCATATAAATTTAAATAGTTTAAAGAGCAAAAAAAAAAAGGGGATAAATAATACAGGAGGTTTGCAGATGTGACACAAATATTGATAACGACACACAAACGACTGAAGTTTAACATTACTATACTGGGAAAGGGACCCTGGTAGACAGGAGCTTTTGTGCATTTCTGTCGGCCACTGAACGCCCGCGGAGGAGCAGTGACTATCCTGCCGGGCGGCAGGGAGGGGCTATGGCTGCCTACCGAGTGCCAGGTCCCCTTCCAGGCACTGGGAGTCCAACACTCAACTGAAGTCCCTGCCCTCAGTGACCTTAGTTGGAGGGGCACAAGCCTAAACAAAGAAGAAATGTAAGACCCTGATATGCACTTTGAAAACCAGACGTCTCTGTGTGTGCCCGTGCGTGTGAATGCTGTTAGCTGGGCTGAGATCCGACTGACGAGGAGATGACCATGACATGACAAAGGGACAGAGATGGGAGACGCATCAGAGACGTGGGCTGGTCAGGCCTGTGTGACGGGGTTGAGGTGAGAAGCCACCGGAGTGTTTTAATCAGGGATGATCCATGATCTGCCATGCACTCTGGGGAGATTTCTCTGGCTGCTATGTGGAGGGGAGGTTCTCCGGGGTGGGGGTGGGGGGAGGGCAGAGGCAGGGGAGCTGGAGTCCAGAGAACAGCAGAGGTGAGGACTCGGTTCTAAGAGCAGAGGTGGTGTGAGGTGATGAGATTCAGACTCTGTTCTGAATCTCATCAGAGATGGAGGGTCTTACCGACACACTGCAGGCAGGAAAGAGGGCTGGTCAACACACGGATGGGGTCTGAACCCCAGCCTTGCCACCTATCGTGTGATCTTGACCTCTCTGTGACTTGTTTTCTCATCTGTAAAGTGGGGATGACACGTCAGTTTGTGGTGTGGATTAAAGGAGTGAGTATATGTAAAGCACCTGGAGGGGTGCCAAGCACACAGGGTGTGCTGTTAAGTGTATTCTGTGCACAGCGGGAGGTGTGGGAAGACCTCATAGGAAGCAAGGAGAGCTGATAGATTTGGTGAAGAGCAGCGATGGTGGGAGGAGTGCCATTTAACCCTTCTGGGGCACACGAAGGAGGAGGCAGTGACTTATGGGCTGAAACTAAAGGATCTGAAGGTCTGTTTACAGAAGTCAACTTTGCTGCGCTCCTACTGCCCGCTCCACAGAGGCATCCTCCCTGCAGACACGAGCCACGGCCAAGGAAACCAGAGCAGCTGAAACAGTCCCAGGTGCCAGGGGAACGCTGTGCACACCTGGCACCAAAGGAGGCCTCAGAGTAGCTGTTCCCGCCCGCTCTCATTGACTGAAACCTGCCAGCCGACAAATCCTTCAATGCACTGAACACTCCTGGTCAGACCCAATGTTGGCTCATTCTTATGTTGGAACAGACATCCAAGGATCAGAAAACGTGCAGTGGTGGGCAAAATTAGTTTACAGAAGAGGACAAATGCTACAAATAAACACTACAACAATAAATGAGTAAATAATAACACAAGAATAGCTGTGAGTTGTTTCGCAAACTGCAACTATAAACCTACTCCTGCCCCCCCACCCCGCACATGTGGTGCCTATAGCATTAAATTCAGTATAAACTGGAAAACCAAAAGGAAAATAAAAATTACTCCTAGAAGACATAGGGATCACGTAGAAAACAGGAAAACTAAAAGGAAAAAAGACAACCGCCACCTCTAAAATCATTCTCATGGCAAACACAGCACAGGCAGCCACAGAAAGAGAAGGAAAAAGGAATAATCAGAAATAAAATTAGTTCTTACAAGTTAAATACATTGCTTGATAGTAACTTTTTTTCAAAGACAGATAAAAACACTGAGCAATCTTTCAGAAAAAAACAAAAGACAAAAATAGAAAATGTCACAGGAGATATGAGAAACTGGGACTTGATAAAAAAAAAAAAAGGAAATCCAACATCTAAACAACCGGAGCCTAATAAGAGAATTCAAAAAACGTTCTCCTCAGAGGAAGGAAATGGCAAGACTTTTCTTGGCTACTGCTGGGCAGTGTCAAGAACCGAAGGCATGGATCCCAAACAGCTTAAATAATTGTAACCGAAACATACACGAGGCCTGCGCACACGCTTTTACGGTGCTCAATTATTTTCTGGATGAGCAACTTTCTAGTCCGTTCCAGTAACATCGGGAATACTTAACACAATGAAAATGTACTCGCAGAATGTCGAAAATGCCAGTTGCTAATGTTATAGAATTACATAGCGTGTCAAGCAATAACTGAATATAGGAGACAAAAATAATCACAAACCACATTCACTGGCCAGCTCACCATTATCTTGAAAGGAGACAGTCCCTCACTACAAGTGTACTGCTGTTGTTCTGGGAGAGAGTAGTGTGTCCCCGGAGGTGGCAGGGTCCGGGGTGGGTGGGGCAGCCGAGGCCCCGCCCTGGGCCAGGTGCGGCAGGCTCACGCTGTCCTCCTGGCCCCATGACTAACTGGTGTGGGACAGAGGGCAAATCCCTGACCGCTCCGGCTGCAGCCCCCCGCGGGGCCATGCAGGAGCCCTGTGAGGGATTCCCCAAAGGCAAGCTGCAGCGTCCCACTCCCGCTGGCGGGCACCAGGCAGGCAGACAGGTCACTGCCAGCAAGGGCTGCTGATGAGGGACGCCTCTGAGGAGGTCGGGGAGCAGCAGGCAGAGAGGAATCGCAGGCGGGGTCAGCAATGCCTGCTTGGCTGAAAACAGGCAGGACGATAAAAAAAAAAGAGTTTCTCTGTCCTAACATTTACGGAGAAAATTTCGAGCCAGTCATTTAGGCAAGGCAACCACTATGCTTGCATAGATCTCGTTTCTCTACCCAGCAAAGCTTTCGAATGGACGTATCTGAGGCCAAAATAGCACATGAACACAGCCTTCCAATGTATTTCCAGAAAAACACACACACACACGTGAAACTCTCTCTGCTCCCTTCTGATTCACAGCACTGTCAGAATTTGCTCTTTTCCCACCAATGCCTTAGTCCTGGAGAACACGTCTCACAGAATCCCGGAAGCGACTTTCAGAGTGAGGGGCGCTGCCTCTGGCTGCAGTGCCAGCCGGCGACACCGGCACCTAGAGGCAGGACAGGCAACAGCGACACAGGCAGCGACCAAGTCTCTGACGCCGGCAGCGAATGGCCATGCACCGGTTCTCTGGAAGCTGCTAGAGGATATGATTCACTCCCAAAATGAGGGAGAAAACAAAAAAATAAGAATGATCCATGAAACTGGAGTTTTAACCCAGAGGATAACCCCTGCCCCCCCAATCTTATTCCAGGTCACATTAAAACGGACACTGTTCTCAAAGCTGCTGGATTCCTTCGCGACTCCACATTTGCATGTTTTTTCTCCTGACTGGAATTCCCTCTCTCCTGCTTTCTGCCACCCTCCTCAGTTCACCTGGGAACCTCCACGTGGGAGGTGGGAGAGCCCATCGCCACCTTTGCAACCCCTTCCAGGATTCCAGGGGGAGCTCCCTCTGACTCCAGGGAGCTTCAATCACACCCCTAGTGCAGGGGTTGCACGAACTAGGACCCAGGAGACAAATGCCATCCACCGGTGCTTCTGTAACCAGTTTTACTACACCAGAGTCATACCCATTGTGGAGCCCTGTCCATGGCTGCTTCCGGAGGACAGCATTAGGCTTGAGCAGCCTCTGTAAAGGCTGCAGGGGCCTCCACTGTTCGCTGTTCGCTGGCCCTGCCCAAAGGCATCACTTCCCGATTTTGTAATTCCTCCAACAGCTTGTAACTCCTTGGGAGGAGTTCCCTGTCGGTTCCCCCCTCTGACTGCCCCCCTCCCTGCCCCACGTCCGAGCACAGTGCCTGGCACTGAGCAGACACTGAAAACTGGCCGATGGACAGAAGAACTGCAAGCCATACACAATACGTGCCCACGCTCTATGCTCCGACCGCTGGGCTTCACACTAGCCCAAGGACTGCAAACGGGGGGACGGAAGTCAGGGCTGTGGCTCCCAAGCCCTGCACTGAGGAGCCCCAGGGCAAAGCAGCAAACAAACTGGGCGATACAGTGTATTTTAAGTTTTCAAAGCAAAGAAAGTGTTATGTGTTCAACACTGTCAGAACCTTTAGCTCAAGGTAACTCTGTTGCAAAGCTAGGTCACGTTAGCGGCCTTCCAATGACATCACGTCTTTGTGAAGGGGATGGGAAGGGTATTTGTTGGTTGCTGTGATAAACATGAGTACCAACCAAAACTCAGTGCAGAAGTGGAAATGAGGGTGGCAGTGTCCAGTGTACAACGTCTGGGGAGCCATGAAGTCCCCAAAGGGTTCATACATGTGGCTGTTGAGGAATGGAATAAAATATGTTTCCCTTAGGTTGATAGACTTTATTTTTTTAACTGCTATTAATGTGTCAGGTCATAAATACTTACTAAGTTGTTTGGATCTGACTACTTTATAAAAGGAACTGTTAGTTATTTCTTTTGAACCATAAAACGTTAATGAAACCCTGAGGGCACGGTGCACCAAGGAAGCTGGGCCGCCTGAGCAGGAGGGCGGTTCCGCCGCTTACGGTTTCCAGGACCGGCTTCAGTGGGTGTGCTGCTTGCAGGAGAAGGGGGGAAACCTGAAATTTCACTCTTGCCATGTGGTAAGAATATGTGTCTTTGTGGATTCTGCAGGACACTTGTTTCCTCAAAAGAACTGCAGTTATTTCTTGGTAACTCAAAGAGAGTCTTCTGGTCATTTTTACATTTTTCTGCATTTCCTGGGAGTTTTTTATGCACTGTCATCCAGACTTTTTGTTTCTCAGGCCCCTTCCATCAGTTCTGTAATCTCCACCCCAGTGAGGGCGTCCCTGTTAATTCAAGAGCCTGTTCATTATCAACGTCAGCCCAGCTAAACAAGTTTGAGTGCATTACTCCAGGGCTTACGGTCCTTCCGAGGCTCCTGCTGCTCCAAACGGCAAGTTCCTGCTCAGCCTGGCAGACAGAACCCTTCAGGTGGCCACCAACTGTCCCTCCCCCGTCCCCCCCCCACACGCACAGCAGAGGGGCCAGCCGCCACAGCTCCCCTGGTGCTCCACACTGCCATTGGCCTTGGGCTTTGCCCTCCAACCAGGGCTTTTAGGGGACACCCCTCCCCACGTTCCCCACACGCCAGTCCCTCCCATCGTCCCTCAGTCCCTCGGGGTCCCCTGGAGGCTTTGTCACACTGGAGAGTGCCATCTGCACTCATCGCTCACCTCCGCTAGGCTTTCAGGGTGACCAGAATGCAACAGTCTTCCATAAACGTTCACGAATGTCCACGAAACACCTGAACCTGTTTGTTCCCTTTTCCGTCACGATGGCGAAACGCTCAATTACTACAGTGAAGGAACAACCTAAAGGACATTCCTTCTTGCTCAAAAACACCTGAAGGTTTTTACACGCAGAAAGTGCGATAAAAGTTCACCTTCCAACAGAACTGGGTGCAGCAGCACTTCCCAGGACCAGCTCCCCGCGCTCTCCCCGAGACCAAGGAATCTCTTTTTATTTTTTAAATGTTAATCTCTCCCAACTGTTAGACCTTAAGTAGCACTTCTTTGATTGTGTAGGCAAAATACCCTTTCGTATACTTATTGGTGACATGTGACGCTGTATTTATAAGCTCCTTATTCTACCTTTCCCTCATTTTCTAATTAGGTATTAATCTCTTCCTCACTGCGTGATGAAACAGAAACATCCTAAGATTCATATTAACTCTGTTGTACACACTGCAAATATATTTCTCAGTGAGGTTTATATTTGTCTTTCATTAACTCAATTTCTCAGTTTTGTCCTTTATGGTTTCTGACCAAAATTGCTCTCTCATGCCAAGATTATATAAATTGTCATCTATATTGTTCTCAAGTACCCTTATGGTTTTTAATATTTTAAGCTTTAATCCCTATGAAGTTAATTTTGGTGAACAGTATGAGTCAGGAGCTCCTCCCTCCCCTTCCCCCCAAAATGGTTACCACTTATTCCAAGGCCGCTTATGAAACAGACCATGCCTACCCACTCTGACCTGAGAGGCCATCAGGACACCATGTCCTGTAGACTCCCAAGTCCACAGCGCTGTCACCCCACGTCCCCTCACTGCCGGCGTTGCCTATTCGCTCCCACTCATAGCTAATGACTTCTAAATCTGTATTTCCTGTACTGGCCTCTTCCCAGTTACAGATTAACCACCTACTGGACAATGTCTTGCCTTTCTACCCAAGTTCATCCAAATGAGGTCCTTCGGGTATGACAAAATGTCTGATACAACATACTCACTTAGATATTTCAGAAATTCCTCAAAAACTCCACGTGTGCGAAATTAAAGTCACTTCCCCTTCCAAACTGGCTCTAGTGCACCCGCCCCGGGCCCCTTCATGGCGTCAGCCCCCAAGCAGGAGTCGCCCCGACCCCTCTCCCTGCCCAGCCCGTCCACCCGTTCGCCTGCTTTGCCACCGGAACAGGCCTTGGCCCGTCCCCTGGCCTCTGCCTCGGCGTCCGGGGCTCTTCCCGGGCCCTCATCGCATCTGCGCAGGTAACCTCCCAACCGCTCCCTCGCTGGACTCGTGGCCTCTGGCAAGGGCCTGGACAACGCCTCCCCCACAGAGACTTGCCCGGCCTTAAATCGCTTCGCTCTCTAACCCTCCTCATCCTCATCCATTCCAGCTCCAGGCCAAACGCCAGGAGGGTCTCCTACCAAGTGTTCAGGCTGTCGGTGGGACAAACTGCAACTCACACTTGGACTCCGCAATCTGCTCTCCCTTCTACTCCCGGACCCAGGGGCACCTCGGATCACGGCCCCGTCCCAGGCCATCGCCTCCAGGTGCCGGTGCTCTCTCGGTGCTCCGCTGTGCTTCTTTACCTGGTGCTTGGGCATTTATCAAACCGCAGCAGGCGTTACAGAGACCACCCTTGCCCAGCCCCCAGCTGTGCCCTTCCCACTAGCCATGGCGTCCCTAAGAGCAGCGACTGGCCCAACACCTAAGAGGGCTTTACGCGTGACAGACAGTCAGCGTTCGCTCAGCGGATCGCACAGACCCGCGCCGATGGAGTCTTTGGTGAGGGCCTAATACTTCGATGACGGCCAACTGTTTCTTTACATTCTGGAGAGAAAGCTGAATGACATGCTTCTGACTGCACTGGTTAACTGCTGAAAATTTATGAATAAAAAGACATTATCAACGCAAGGTCCTGGAGACGTTTTTTAAAGCATGTGAAGTAAAATTATCCTTAAGTTTTTCTCCATTCTGAGAGGGAAAAATATTAATTATGTTTGTGTAGTTGGCACTCTGGTTTTAGCTAAGTCACCTGGGACTTATAACATGCAGTTCATAAAGAGTATTTTTCAGACATCGTGCATTTTTATGTTTGTTATGAGCAAGCACTGTTTTAAATTCTTTAAATCCCATATTGAATTTAATCCCATAACAAAATAAAGTCAATGTCATTATTCTCGCCTTTTTATAACAAGGAAAATGAGATAGAGAGGTTTCTGACATGTGCTTGGGGTCATTCAGCAAGTCAGGAGCAGAGCTTGGATCTGGATCCAGCTCTGACTACAAATCTCATCCCAAAGGCCATGACACTAGACTGAAAAATGTGGGGCAAAAACTCACTGAACTGGAGCCGGGAGCCCTGGGCTCTGGTCCCTATCCCGCTGACGACCAAGGGGCGGGTATGTGGCCTGGGACAAATGCCCCCCGGACAAATCCTCTAAGAGCTCTAACATTACATGACTCTGACCCAGGGCCTACTTTTCCCACTTCAAATGTCATTAAAATGTTACAGCTGTATTATTCTTAGATGTGACACTTGTTTGTCATCTCCACGAACCAGGAGATGGAGAAGGCGATCAGGAAAGCTGATCGCACCCTCACGCCCCGGCTGCGTGCTGCTCTTGGGGGAAACAAAGGGCCAGCCGTGCAGGGGACACACAACAACCGCCGGCCAGCACCTCACTGTTCTCCTTCCAGCTCTAAGAATGCTTTTAACTGCTTAGCGCCTCAGGCAGCAGGTGCAAACGCACCCTCGCAGGGCCAGCCCGATCAGCTGACCCCCTGAGGAAGCTGGTCCCGGGAAATGCGAAGGGGACTGGCAGGCTGGTGGGCAGTCGGCTCTCACTTCTAGGTTACCCCTGTAGCCGCAGGGGCCCAACGGAGTCACAGACCTTCAAGGTTTTCCAAAAGGGTCAGAAATGCAGGGTGGTTGTTGTGTAAAATGCAAAATCTCCTTATTTTTAAATGCTGGCAACTAATTCCAATTTTTTTTTCAGAAACCTTATACAGGCCAAACAAAACATGTATGCAGGCCAAACACAGTTCTCAGGGCGCCAGTTAACAACCTGTTTCAAAATGTACTGGCATTAAAAAATTCTGGTCTTGCTGTTGAAATAACCTTAAAATATAAACTGTTTGAAGACTTTTATTTCAGTGCATGGGTTTTGACCAAAATGTGTCTGAATCCTTCTTAACATTCTTTGGGGTCTGAATCTGAGGCCCTCCTCTCCGAAAGAAATGGAAGAGTCTTTCTTTCTTTTTTTAATGGTATTGTTTAATCCCAAACCTTAGAATACAAATGCTTCTAAAACAAAACAAAAACAAACAAAAAAACACCTGAAACATTACATTTTCTTGAGCTGTCTACAGAAGAGTGGCATGGAGAATGAAAAATACAACAGATCTTGAAATAACTGGCATTTGGCAAAACGATTCAGGAAAGGGGCGTTCTGTCAAGAAGGCAGATCCCACAGAGCAGGGATGTGTGCGCGCGCCGCTGGCCCTGGAGACAGCTACAGAACGTGCTGGGGATGTGACCCCAGAAGTGTACCCCAGCTCCACCTTATTGCCCTACTCGACCAGGCTACTGAACTGGGAAAGCAAGGGTCCGAAACAGACAGCAGGTGTCTTGGTTTGAACAAGCTCTTATCTAATGCCTGAAAAATATTTATGAGCAACATGAAGAAATACAGGTTGTGCACCCTGGCTGGTGTGGCTCAGTTGGCTGGGCATCACCTGGCAAGTGGAAGGGTCGCAGGTTCAATTCCCAGTCAGAACCCACGCCTGGGTTGCGGGCCAGGTCCCTGGTAGGGGGTGTGTGCGAGGCAAACAATCGATCTCGCACATCGATACCTCTGTCCCTCTTTCTCTCTCCCTTTCCCTCTTTCTAAAATATAAATAAAATCTCAAAAAAAAAAAAAGAGTGAAGGGGGTTCTTTCACCACGTGATTCAAAGGGCGCTAATTAATGGATGCTGTCAAACCTGGAAAAAGGTTACAGACGGATGTGACAGTGTTCCTGACATTGTGACTAATGAACTGGATGAAGACACAGGAATCACATTAATCAAATCCATAAGTTAAAAAATGGGCAAAACAGCAAATATACTGGATGTAATAATGAGGATTCTGATGAATTAATCCAACAAACGAATCCAAGAAGATAATTTAGCACTGATAATTTTAGCATCCAAAAATCAAATGATGACGTGGTAACAATGACTTGCAGAAAACGAACAAAAATCCAGGTTGAAGGAGACAAAAACTCGTCAGTGAAATTTGCCAATAATGTAATGTAAGCCAAATAAGAAAAAGAGGGCATGCCCTGGCCAGTGTGGCTCAGCTGGTTGGAGCATTGTCCCGTAACAGAAAGGCTGGGGGTTCGATCCTTGGTCTGGGTGTGTGCGACCCCCAGTCCAAGTGCATATGGGAGCCAACCAATCAATGCTTCTCTCTCACATGGATGTTTCTCTCTCCCTCTTCTCTCTCTAAAGCAATGAAAAAATGTCCTTGGGTGAGAATAAACAAAAGAAGAAAGAAAAAGAGGGTGTGTTTTGTCTCCTCGCTTTGCAACAAAGCACGTCTAAAACCCCATCCTGCAGTATTAAAAATAGAGGATGCATTTTTAGTCTGAAAAATTCTTAAGTAGATAACCCAACATGAAGGTATTAATATGAAACAGAAGCTATTATGGTCTTTATTACCACCCAAATTATTATAAATTCTCACTTCCATACAGATCTTACTCTAAGTATTCTTATTCTATCTCTCCATAAGCGCAACCTACTTTTTCCCCCGGCTTTACTGGGGCATAACTGACAAATACAATTTTATGCGTTCAAAGCGTACAGCGTGATGATTTGATGTACATATACACTGTGAAACGATTATCACAATCAAGTTAATTAACACATCCATCACTTCACAGTTAACGTTCTTTTCTGTGTGTGGCGGAAAAGTGTCAGATCCACTCTCCTAACAAATTGCAAGTATACGAGACAGTATGATTAACTTGTTAGTACACTGTCTGTTAAATCGCCAGGACTTCGTCCACCCTACAGCTGCAAGTTCATATGCTCTGGCCGGCTGTAGCTTTAGCTCAGCTACTCCATTACTCCAGACTTCGCCGGCTCCCTTTTTCTTTTTTCTTTCTTTTTTTTTAAATCCTTACCTGAGGACATTTTTTCCCTTGCTTTAAGAGAGCGAAGGGAGAGAGGAAGAGAGAGCAACATCGAGAGAGAGGCATTGATCAGTTACCTCCCATACGGTCCCGCACGGGGGACTGAACCCACAACTGAGGCATGTGCCGTGACCAGGAATCCAACTCCCAACCTTTCGGTTAAGGATAATGGCCCAGCCAACTGAGCCACGCTGGCCAGGGTGCTCCCTTTGGCTAATACCACCCATACTGAGGGACTCCTTGCACACTTAGCCACTTAATGGGAAGGTATCACAGAGCTGTGTCTGAGAGTTTTAAATACATTAGCACTTCTTTAGTAAGTTTCACCAGAAGCTTCAGAGAAGAGAGGGGCCCAAAGTCACTGCCTCCCTGTTAGTAAGAGAACACAGACGAGTTTCCAAGCCAGTCTGGCTGAGGCCGGCCAGGGGCTCCTCCTGGACCTGCCCTACCACTCCTTGCTGCCTCTGGACCCCCAAGTCCTCCTGGGCACAACCTAGAGTCACCTTTCTGAAATGTCTATCTCCCGCGCCTGGGATTTTCCATGGCTGTCCCTGGCCTAGCAGAAAAGGTGACGGTTCAGCATGCCCGAGGCTCCCACTGTCTCTTGCTGCCTAGCTTCCCTATCCCACTTCTGCCCACTGGTCCTGTGCTGAGTCCCACCAAGTGCGCCAGGCTGTCGTCCCCTGTGTCGCTGCACACACTGTACCCTCTACCCAGAATGCCCTTCTCACTCCACTCCTCCTGGTCCATTTAACACAGACCAACTCATCCTTCGAAACTCAGCTGAAGTCTCTTCTTCCCACTGTCTTTCTTTATTGGGCCCCTAAACTGAGACAAATTTCAGTTGCCATTACCATCTATTATCACTGCTGTCTATCTTTTAGTAGAATGAAGGAGCAAGTGCAATAGTTGTCACTGTCTCTATCGAAAGCCTAAGGACAAAAGGCAGACTGACGGCTCAGCAACACACCAGGCCTCCGCGGCCCCTGCAGGCATCGGAGCTTTTGACCCCTGCGACAGAGCCTGTGGAATGCATGGACCTCGCAACCACAGCTCTGCCTGCTTGTAAGCGGGCTGAAAAGTTCCAAAGCAGAGTCATCGGTACTTTTCCTGAAGCTAGCATTTGAGAAAGGGCGAGTTGGCTAAATTCTCTGTCCGACCAGCAGGCTAATGTCTGCCTGTCCACACAGCTCGGGTGCTCTCCACTTGACACGACATACTCAGTACATCTCATAAAGAGGGATAAAGAGTGTTTCTTCATGAAAACTGGCCACCCCTCCAACCAAAAAAAAAGAAAGCCAACTGCTGGTTCCAATGGGGGCCGGGGCATAAACTGGGCCATGAAAAGCAATGGTGGGGATAGGAAAAAAGGTGACAAAAATAAAGAATAAAACGTTGACTTTGCTGGTGGCCCTGACCTGTGATGTGATGTAATCCATCACACACACTGCACAGAACAAGAAAAAATGACTTGCGAAACTGTCTCCTTTTATTGGGCTGTATGAGGGAGGGAAATAAAACCCAAAGCGTGTGTTTGTCATGAAAGTTCCAAGACATCTTTTGTGACCACTGAGGGTCTACCTCATAAACAAAATATTTACAACTGCTGCCAACTCAAGAAAACCTGTCCCTGCAAAAGGAACAAATTATGAAATTAATGTCAGGTACGGTCAGATAGAAACATTATTTTAAGCTGAATGCTTTGCTGCTCTCATCCTCAGTAAGATTATGTGCTGGGGTTTCCCAGAGTACCCGTGATTTCCATTCATCCTAAATTTATTAGGCGGAACCCACCTCGGTAATTTTATAAAAGATAATCTCCAAAAGGCAAGTCCCTCACAGAAGATATATAGCAGTAATTTTAAGACTATTAGCCTAGGATATTCTCACACATGTATAACATAAGTCATCACTAAATCATCGGTGAATGTCAAGGAGGAATAACTTAGTCTGCTCCTCTTGTAATTTGTGGAATAAGCAGGCGGAATGTTTGGGTGGGCTGAAAAGTAACATGACAGCAAAGTTTCTCTTAAAATTGCTGGAAAGGAAATGAGACCTACTTGACGGTCAATTGTGATAATATATTTATTTTGTGTGTGCCCCTTGGCCCTGAACTGTACTGGTCACTTCCCGTGTCATTCGAGGGTCAGGGCATGTCTGCCCTGGTGTGTATCTGATGCTCACCCACTGCCTGGCAGGAAAAAAAGGCCCGTACTAGCTACTGAATGAATGAATCGCGCTGCATTCTAACATCACTCTAAAAGAAGGTCCAACCCTGACCTTCGAGAACTTGTCATATGGGATTACTGAAGACAACAGTAGAAGGAAAAAATGCCTTTGATTCAAAATAAAATTTCTTGGAAACAGAAAGCATTTATTTTAAAGTAAATAAAAAGTCAACAAAATATTTCCCAGTGACCAGAAGCAACGGAATATTTTGTCAGAATGTCCAAAAATGCTTTTCACAACAGTTTGATGTTAAGTTGTAAAACAAAGTTTTTCTGCTTAGAAATCCTGTATTAACAGGAATACAGGGTACGGCAAAAGTAGGTTTATAGTCATTTGTAGGAAAATAATACAATAATTAATAAATAATAGCACAAGAAAAAACTGTGTCTTGTTCACAACTGTAAGCCGACTTTTGCCCGCCCTGTAGAACATGGGCCTCCGTCACCACATCAGGCCGGCAAGGCCAGGGCAGCCCGTACCCACCTGCAGGTGCAGGCGCCAGGAGCTGGGCGTTACTGCTCTCATTTCCCAGGTGAGGAGGCACACGCAGAGCTTGTCCCAGGTCACACGACCAGTACATGGGAAACGAGATCTGATCTCATTCCCTTCAGAAAATAACATGCTTTCTAGGTCGGAAATCGGGAAAATAAAAAGAGTAATAGTCATCTATAATGCCAACACACAAATATAACCTCATCTAACATTTTGTATATAATCTTCCTGGCCTATGCACATTCTCTCTCTCTCTCTCTCTCTCTCACCCTCCCTGTCTCCTCTCTCTCTCTCTCTCTCTCACACACTCTCACACACTCTCACACACACACACACACACACACACACACCAGCTTTCTCTCTGACACTCACCCTCCAAAAACAAAGACTTTAGATCAACTTACATATACTGTTTTCTAACCTGCTTTTTTGGCTTACAAATTCTGAGTATCTACTCACATCGGTAAATGCTCCCCTACCTCACGGTTAAGGAAGAAAGGGTTTTCCATTACATGTATATACCATAATTTGTGTAGTCAATCTCCCTATCATTGAGCACTTAAGTTGTTTCTAGTTTATAATGGTCATAATATCATA
Source organism: Mormoops blainvillei (assembly GCA_004026545.1). Classification (NCBI taxonomy): domain Eukaryota; kingdom Metazoa; phylum Chordata; class Mammalia; order Chiroptera; family Mormoopidae; genus Mormoops; species Mormoops blainvillei. The sequence continues at coordinate 105,840 of PVJD01002591.1, read as the reverse complement.
AACAACAAAGCCACAAAAGTCATTTTTTGCATATTACAGGCAGTATTTTTGCATGTACTTTTTGTGGAGGTCACCAGATCCTGGAGATGAGGCTTTCTCCAACTTTCAGAGAACACACCCCTCCCGATTTTGAGACACTCCACTGAGCGGGCTTCCCAAGAAGTTAAGAATCAGCGTCTGGGGGGTGGGGTGCTCCTGACGGGAATACCATGTCCACACGCACTGTGTAGGCAAGGACCACTGCTCTAGAGTGGTCTCTGCACACATGCTTGTTTTTCCCCCCCTTAAACTCCTAGTGGTGGAAATGCCTGATTAAGGGACATGGCACATTTTTGAGGCTTTCGATGAGTAATACAAAATTGCCCTCCTGGAAAGTTGTAACAATCGAAACACCCACCGGCAGCATTTGGAAGCGACAATTTCCAAAAACGTCTGGTTGGCTAGATTTGTATTTAAACAATCAAATTCCTATATGGCCCTAAGTTTTAAAAACACAGTGAAACTATAAATAAAACATATCTAGAAAAACAACGAACACCGTGACAACAAATGCTAGATTTTAAAGTACATATGTTTTCAAATACAAAACATAAAACGTTAAAGGCATCGTATCGCGCAGACGGAACTTAAAGGAATGGCTGTGAGAAGAGCCAGCTGACACCGGCTCTGAAAGATTCTCAAGGTAGTAAATAAAACATTGGACCTTCATTTGCCCTTCTGGCTGACATATCAGGCTTAACAGTTTGGGCTTTAATAGCCACATGCTCTATTTTTTAATAAGAAACTCATGAAATTGTATATTCCTTCAAATTTTATAAATACTATCTTACAGCTAATGTGCAATCTGAAGTTCTCAAAATCCTTTTACCTATTCATTTATTTAACAACTGTCTGTACGCCCACTCCTCTGGGTCTTGGTTTCTGCATCAGTAAATTTCAGGAGTGGACCCGATGACCGGAGGTCTCTGCTGGCTCTCCAATTCTCTATGCCCTTTGGTTTTGTTTGAATGTTTAAGTTCCTATTACTCATAAGAACTTTGCATTCCAAGCTCTAAACTGATCTTCCATGAAATCAGAACCCAGCTTTCAGAAAGAATTTTTTTACATCTACAGTACAACTTTGACGATCCAGGTATCTTGGAGGACTAAACGTGGGATAAGGTTCCAGTTAGATGAAGATTTGTGCTCCCAACTTTAACTGTTTCTTAGGAAAGACTTCTAGAAGGCCCTTGCCTCCTTCCCTTTTTGTAGTGCACTGTAAATACCAAGGCATAAAATGTAAAACAGGACCTCACTGGTATGGCAGTGGGTCTCCAAGCCCATGGGTATGAATGATGGGCACCCCAGCCTAAAGGTGGCACGTTGGCACCCTCGGGGGCTGTAGCACTGAAGTCCTGGTTGTGAAGTTTTACTTTTCTGCAGTTCCCTGCACCCCAAACTCAACAGACACACGATTTTGTCTATGGAATGTTTACAACTCACTGCTCCGTTAGCATTTCTAATATTAGAACTGGGAAGCACTACTGCTACCACTTGTTACTTTCCACCAGACTCTCCTGCCACCACCACTTCAGTGGCGCTCCGGGCCCAGAGTCTCCCTGGAGGAGTGAGTCTGCTTCTTACAAGCAGTTGGAGGGAGGCGCAGCAAGGGGCCTCGGTACCTGAGCCCCCTCTAGGGAAGAGCCACATGAAGACTTTAAGGAACTAATATCGCCTCCTTGTGGTCTTTCAGGATACTGCCACTTAATGATACCGGTAACACAAGTCTTCTCAACTACAGGCACACAGAACAATTCCAAGTCTTCCTCTGTGCCTGCCCTAGAATCCAGAAGAACAGGTAAGAGCCCGGAGTTGCTCACCTCTGTGCAAAAGTACATGAAAAATTTGCCCACCAGAAGTTTTTTTCTCTCAACTTGCAACAGAAAACCATAAAACACCACCTCTGCTCCCATGGGCAACAGCAGCCGTAATGGCTGGTGAGAAGGTGTGTTGTAATTTTAGACAATGTAAGACAAAGGTGCAAGTCCTGCATCTCTGCAGTTCACAAAGGAAATGCCAAGGAAATAGGAAAAGCACCTTAACTCAAACACCTAAGTCTCTACATTTATCGCAACCAGTTACACAGATACAGGCATCTGCTCTTTGCCTGAGGAGCCTTCACTTCAATGACAGTGACGAAGGCCACTTGCCTTAAGATTTCAGAGTCAGAGAATCCACCCTTGACACAGTGTTTGCACAGGGTTTGTGAGAGAGGGATGGAGAATAAAATCGTCTCACCTGGAAACAACTTACTGGGTTCTGGTATCAACCAAGTAGAAGAGTAAATTAAAAAAATGAAAAACCCTCATTTTGCAAGATCCCAAAACTCCTGATGTTGAACAGAAGCCCAAAAGTCACCGTCAAGGCAAAGAGAGCAGATCCTTATTAGATGTCTACAACAATTGCTTGGCACAAAATTCATTTCCCGAGCTTCCAATTAACATAAAGGAACATATATTTAGAATGACAAACAGATTAGACGTGGGAAGAGGAAACACCACAGTTCCTGATATTCCTGAAAATAGAACATGCACACATTCTTTCCATGAGGAAACAAGTACCTGCGTAAAGTACATATGTGCTCATCAGTCTGTCATCAGCCCAAAAGAATGAAAATATTCAGTATAAAAAAGGTGGGGGGGGGCATCTTTGAAAGTTTTACACTTAAGCAAATGGCTAATCCACTGAAATTAAGGTAAAGTTCTGACTGACAGAAATCACTATAATGTCCTGGAAAATTAGGTATATTTTTAAGGCTTCATACTTTAATTTCAGAGAACAGCAATCAAATGCAAGCGACTTACAGCAGCAATTTGAGAGGCTGTGGTAACAGTGTACAGATTTGGTAATGCCAGGGGCTAGAGCCAAGGTGGAATGCTCAGGTAAGGTTTCCAAATCTAAGCATTTGGTCCCAAATTGGGCAAGACTATTTTTTAATCCCTTTGAATATTCGCTAATTGAACCAATACTCCCAGCCCATTATGACCCAGGCTGTCCCTGGTGCTAGGCCCTCCTGCAGCCCACAGTGGGTGGAGTAGCTCAACCATCCAAGGTCTCTTTTCCACTTCTGTAAACATTCCTTGACACATGCAATCCTACAGGGCACAGTCCCAGTGCTTGCCGCCTGTTCTGTCCTGCCTGCCACTCTTCCCCTTCATCATAAACTCCAGCCATGCGGGCGGCCCTCTGTTCTGGGCACCTGCGGCTCAGCCCCACCCCAGGGCCTTTGCACTTGCTGTCCCCTTGGCCTGGGCCGCTCTCCCTCCAGGTCTCCAAAACATAGGCTTCTTCTCTGTCCTTCAACCCTCTGCTCAAATCTCTCCATCTCAGAGAGGCTTCTCGAGGCACTCAGTCTAAACCAGCAGCACCGCCCCGTTTTATTACTTTTCCAGTACTTATCACTATTTGATATTATCTCCTTTATTGCTCCTCTGCTTTCTGTCTCCCCTGCTAAGATGTGAACTCATTATAGTGGGGTCAGTCAGTTGCGTCCTGCTATATTCTTAGTCCCTATCAGGTTGCCTGAAATAGTATAATAAATTCTCAATAAATACTTATTTAGAAAGAGCAAGTATAAACAATATTAGCAGTTTTGTACCACAATAACAGGTACCAAATACTAAAGGAAAAAGAAAATGCCTTAAATGCTAAAACATTTGTTTGATCAGTTAAAACAAAAAGGTCATTACTGCTTGCACTAGACTTAGGAACATTCTCAAAAATAAACATAATGGAAATATGAAGCTCAACACCAGCTAATACTCAAATTTTATGATGCATTAGGCTCAATTTCCAGCATTAGCGCTACTTCTACAATTTATTCTGTTCTGAAAGCACTCTGAGACCTCAATTTTCAACTTAAAATGAAAGAGCCAAATATTTTATAAAAGCATATTCCCCTTTAAGACTTATTAATAACCTCCTCCCGAACTGTGAAATCTGTAACCATATTATAGCAACATCAAAGTTTGAGATATTGGTGAAAATGTACAGAAGGGAGGGATTTTAGTGTCTAGCAGCTGACAAGTTTTATAAAACACAAACTGCTGTCATTTTAATTTAATCAAAGGTGTGAGTCTTTTCTCCATGTTGAAAAATATTTAAACTCTTAAGAATTTTTCTTACAGATTATTCTTAAAAATTTATTTCTGTCCTTTTACTTCTTGTGTTAAAACAAAGAGCTAAGGTGTTGATCGAGGAACGTGACTTTAGTTCCTGGTCATCACCACCATTTCATCACAGACACACCAAAGATCCTTCTGGTTCGCTTGGAAATTACCTAAAAGCAAAAGGTGTACATTGGAGTGAAAAGGCATTTATTTCCTGGAATGTGCTGCAAAGGAGTAAATTACTTCTGTGGGCCTTTGGCGATAATTGAAATCCACTTAAAAACCTCAGAAACTAATGTTTTACAATTTTATAGCAAAATATTACAAACAACCTACACCTATCTCAATAAAGAAGAGGTTAAATCAATTATGGTTTCTCCTTAATGGAGTGCTCAGCAGCTGTTAGGGAATGAGACAGCTCTCTTAGGTACTGATAGAGAGACTGCCAAGATTTAGTACTCCAAGGGGAGGGCGGGGAGCTGGTGCAGAACAGAGTATACAATGTGTCCTTATTTGTGGAAAGACAAATAAAAAGAACACATACTAAATGTTTATACTAACATAGGCTACATCTGGAAAGATATAAGCAAGGAGCTAGTAACCCTGGTTACTGGGGAGAACAGGGTTCAGTGGGGCATTGGGGAGAGAGGTATGTACTTTCCATTCTGTACCTTCCTTTATCTATTGAATCTTCCAGTGTGAGTAGACTGCCTGTCCCACAGATTAACTGGGCAATTTAAAACATTAGGATATTTCCTATTATTGCCGATTTATTATTCAGGGATGACCATCAAAAAGCAAAAGCATAAAAAAATCACAAAAGTTTGTTCTCTTCAACTGCGCAGTTCCTGATCCTTAATTCCCACAAGAGAATCCAAGGGTCTGCTAATGAGGGAGGTGGGCTTGTTGTCATGTAACCTATTACAAAGCAAGTAAGCCTCCATTCAATTCTTGGAAGAGAAACAGCTGCACAGTTCACCTAAAAAACATACCTCATGTTTCAGTTGAGTGTGTAGCTACCTAATGAAGCCTACAAAGCAACAAAGTTTCCACCTGGTTATCAACCATAAAGTTCAAGTAAGAAACAAGTAAGGGGACAGTCTCCTGTTTTCACCAAAACAACAACAACAACAACAACAACAACAACAAAAAACCCACACACTATATTAGGTTTCCTTTCCTCTGCCAGGCTCAAACAAGGAACCCTCTGATATTAGTGAATTATGATTTCAGATCTGAGGCAAAATAATCAGTTAAGGGGAGGGGCAAGCATCATTGGCACTAAACAAACGCTTTAAAGCGTTGTCATTTGTAGGGGAGGGGAGACTGCTTTAAATGTAGGTTAAGGATCATTTTCCTACCCCTGATGATACTACTAGGTCACATTAATTTTACTTCAAGCAACTGTTTAATTTAAAGATAAATCTGAAAACGAATATGAATAGGAAGGAAACCTTTAAGCAAACTTTTCTGTTTAATGTAATCTTAAAAGAACACATTGAAAGAAATGCAAAAAAAAATTTTTTTTCACACAAATGCCACTCATGTTGTATCAGTATTTGACTGTATAAAACAAACCCATGTAAAGTGAAACACAAAGATACCCAATTGCAAATAAAAGACTTCCTATATTTTTGCTAATAAAGGGTGAGGACCAGAAAGAATCACGTTATTCAAGCCTAGATGTAAATCCACAACACTGATATGCAGTTTTCTGTCAGTGAGAACTCATGATTCCAGCCTGTCGTATTAGACAACACATCAGGAGTGTCATTTGTCATGAAGCCTAACTAATCGCTAATGCTTTAACTTTGGACTTAATATAGTGCCTTGGGATACAAGCATATAAAAATACAGGCAAAATAAAAATTAAATCCCCTTCCCATCCCCCCTGTAGCCTCTGGTCTTAGAACTTAATGCCCTACGTGGGGTAGAAGTTCGCAGCCGCGGAGTCGGCGCCCTCCGGGACCCGAGACTGGCCCAAGGGCGCGCGCAGAGCGGCGCGACTCGGAGCGCTTCCCCCTCCCCCCACCCAGGTCACTCTTCTCGGACGCTCTCCGAGACCTGAGACCAGAGCCGGCCGGAGCGCTGCCCCCAGCCCTGCTCGGGCCGCCAGGCGCTCGCGGGGACGCGCCCACGGGACCGGGCTCCGGGCTCCGGGCTCCGCGGCTCCTGCTGGCCGCGCCGCGCCCACCCGCCCCCGGCACTCACGGGCCGCTCCCGCGCCGCTATCTCGCCATCCCCCGCCGGCCACTCCGCTGCCTTGGCCGCCGCCCGGGGACTGCCCGGAGTCCGCAGTCGCCCGGGGCTGGAGGCGAGGAGGGCCAGGCACTACCCACCGCTGCCTCCTCGCCCCTCTGTCCCAGCGCTGACTGCTGGAGGCGGCCACGGGCGAGGGGCTGCCCGCTGCCCTCTGCGAGCCCCGGGAGCCGCTGCCGCCGCCAGAGCCGCGCGGAGGCAACGGTCACAGCCACGGCCACGGAGGAGACGCTCCAGCCCGGACTGCGGCGCGCGGGGGCGGCGCCTGCACGCCACTCGGCTGGGGGCGCTGCGGCCCCGGCCCCGCCCCCCGCCCCGCCCCGCCGCCCGCGCCCCGCGCGCCCCCGCCGGAAGCTGCCGGCGCGTCCCCGCTGCCGACCCCGCTCCCCAGCACCAGGCCCAGCTGCGCGCGTCCGGCGCTCGCCCGCTAGGCCTCCTCGGAGAGGCGGAGGAGAGCGGCTGCGCGCGCGGGGCCTGAGCGCCAAGAGTGGTGCTTCTGCGGCGACTCCAGTCCGGAGGCCAATCTCGGAAGGTCATAGCAGAGCCAAAGAGCGGAGCGGCGAGCCGGTGCAAATCCTCACGCAAGGCCGGCCTAGCGCGAGGAGGCCCCGCGGGAAGGAGAACGCCTGCCTAAACGCTGTTAATGCGCTTTGCAAACAGTGCATAGCCCAGAGGAAAACGTGGGGCCTTGTTTTAGGTTCCCCTGTAAATACACACGAAAACCAGCTTCTGCGCCTTGGCGTGGGGCGGGGAGGGGGTCGATTGCGTAGATTTCAGGAGTTACCTAAAATGCCCTTAGGGCCGGGACGCTGCCGCTCAGGCCACCTTCCTCCAATGCGAGACTCCCTCAGCACAACAGGGCCCGCGGGGCGTTCTAAGAATATCCTGGAGCCATCTAGTCTTGTCTCCAAGGCGTGGTGGGCTTATTTGTGCGGAGTAGAAACGGCTCCCTTAATGGGGTGAGATTTTTCCTCCCTGCATTGTTCCCATTTCCGCAGTTTCACTTGGCCTCGATAGTCTTCCAGAGTAATGCACCAAATGAAATTAGCTGGAGAGCGTCTGATGGCGCAGAATCATGGGTTGAAGATGTTTACCCTGTATGCCGGACGCGTTTGATGATGTTCTCTTCAGCACAATTAATTTCGCAAAGTTCAAAAATGTGCCGGATAGAGCCCCTGGCACGCAGAGTCACAGGGCTCTGCAACCACACCTTCAGTAAGAGGCCAGCTTGTTTGTTTCATTTGCAATTTATTTGATGCACCAGCACCAAGGCCAACGTGTTTTTTAGAGACCTTTGGATGAAATTCCAAAGCAATTTCAAAATTGGCAAAATGAAGCTTCTTTTCTGAAATAACTTTTCCCTGTTGATAATGTAACTAAAATGGGCAACAAAAACACCTGCCAGTACATTGATTACAAAGAGCACTCTCTGGATGAAAATGTTTCACGGTAACACATGGTCCCCACCAGTGTCCTGATGACCAGCTCTATCCAGTGGTACATTTTGAACACCAAAACTAAACGTTTCTGTTATCTGTATCTATGAGTTTTTATTTGTCTCGTTTGTTTGTTGCCAGAGGGAAAGGAGGGTGGAGAGGAGGCAGTAAAGGGTAAAAGGGGTCAAATATATGGTGACAAGAAATTTGACTTTGGATGGTGAACACAACATGCAATATACAGATGATGTATTACAGAATTGTACCCTGAAACCTATATAATTTTATTAACCAATGTCACCCCAATACATTTAATAAAATAAATGCTTCTGAGGAATAGAATGAAGAAATCAAGTGGAGTCACTGTAGTCCAACTGCTAAATTACTAAAATCAAGTAGGCTGAGGCAGGGGAAATAATACCTGTAATGAAAGCTCTGGAAATGAAAGGCTTTGTTCTTTGAGAGGATTGATCACTCGCAAAAGGAGCAAACATGAGATGATGGGGTTTTGTTATTAAATTACATCTTGGCTCTTAACAGGCCTCCCGGGGTGGGTGGCAGGACACGGAGTAGAGTGCTTATCAATCAGTGGGACACGATATGGCCTTGTTCTGGAAGAAATTTTGGAACCAAATAAAAATCTACAAATCAAGCATAGTCATTAACCAGTGAATGGTTGGAATGAGTAGAACTATTCTTCATTTTAAGCCTGACTGATAAATGTAGATTTAAATTGGGTTATTTTAGAGCACAGTTTTGGACAAGATTCAAAACGTTAATTAGATCCCTGTAACAAGAAGACATATGAGAGCAATCAGCTAATTTCCTCTAGATGTTATGTTCTTTACCCAAAGTGGTTTGGAATGCTATTTGAGAAGCATAAAAAATGCGATAAACACCATGAATGGTAGTATCTGCCCAGGATTCTGTTTAGAATACTCTTCTTGGGATAAAGAGATTTCAGGGTATTATGTAAACTATTTTGGTAAAGTGTTATGTCCCTAGCATGGTCCCAACAGAATTGTATTTTGTTTGTCTTTTGCTCATTTATACTGTGCTTTCTTCCAAAGAGACTTAGGTGGTTTGCCATGAAATAGAAATATTCAAAAAAGAAGAAGAAAAACGTCTTGCTGAGACTAACAATAGCATTTGAGCACAACGCTTAGTTCCAACCTTCCTCACAGCCAAGTGAGATAGGGAAAGTGAAGATTTTCATAACCCTCATTACCAAGTGGAAGGAGTCACAAAGCTGGCTTAGGGGCGAGTCTTTCCTGGCCCACGCTCTGAGAGGAATTTGTCATGAGGGTCTTCATAGGAGGGCTATTCAGAACTCTGGGTTGAGAGAGAGACTTCACAACATTGGTTTGGCAATCTTTCGGGGGCAGGCAGAGCACATATTTTTTTCTGGTGAACAGCTTAGAAGTTGTTATTGTTGAAAGTAAGCAGCCAGGCTCCTACAAAGTTCTTTCTTCTTTTCTTTTCTTTTCTTTTCTTTTCTTTTCTTTTCTTTTCTTTTCTTTTCTTTTCTTTTCTTTCTTCTTTTCTTCTTTTCTTTTCTTTTCTTTCTTTCCTTTCCTTTCCTTTTTTCTTTTCTTTTCTTTTCTTTTTCTTTTCTTTCCTTTCCTTTCCCTTTCTTTTCTTTCCTTTCGTTTCTTTTCCTTTCTTTTCTTTTTTCTTCTCTCCTCCCTCTCCCCTCCCCTCCCCCTCCCCCTCTCCCTCCTCCCTCCCTCCTTCCCACTGTCCTTCCTTCCTTCCTTCCCATCATACCCGCCTTTGAAGGCAAGCCAAGGACATAATGTCAAATCTTGGTTTTCCCAGTTTCCTCCTCCATAAAAAGGGGTCATTAAAAGTAACTATTTCCCATGTTGGTGGACAGCACAAAAGAGTTAATTTCTCTAAAGCCACTTACCGCTGTTAAGTGTTAAATTTGCTATAGTTTTCCTCAGCCAAGGCATGTATGTATAGTTTTTCCTGTCCTCTTACAGTTTGTCCATTATTTTAAACCAGCCTCCCATTCCGTTTGGAAGAATACATGGTGTATGAGCCTGATACAAGGCAAGCGACACATGTTAGCTGCAGCCATTATTAGTACGATTTTCCATCACCGCTCCTAAATCGACCAAAGCAGATATATGAACCTGCTTTGGGGCCAGGTGAGGTTGTGAGGTGATTATGAACTCCTGTTATCCTTAGTGGGTAAAGCTTAGAGGACTGAGGAGTAAGCAAGTATCACTAAGATATGCCCATAAAATCATCTTGTCCTCTTTCATTTCTTTTCTTGTCTGTCTATCGCCTCCTGTCCTACATGCGGGCACTAACTGTTTGACTTCGGAGCACCAAGCAATGGCCCTTTCCCCCAACAGACCAGACCGCCAGTTAACTTCTTGGGTCTTTAAGACCTCTCACCTGAAGAATCTTGTATAGTGTCTTACACTTTTAGAGGTAAAACGCCTCACAGTGTTAAAGCTAACTCACAGAGCCTGAAGCCAAGTGCTAGGGAAGGGGAAACCCAGGAATGTGGGGGGAGCTCCTGAAAGGACCAGGGACAGCAACAAACCCTCTCTTTCTGGAACAACCTACCTGTTCCTCTGCTCTGCCCTCCATGTCTCCCACTGGACCCCAATGACCTGCTGTCTGATTAGAATCTTCATTTCCAATCCCGCTCTTCCTCTCACTCAGTGATCTTCCTGTTTCGCACTTATTGCTCTAAGTGTTAAATTTGATATAGCTTTCTCCCTGCTGCTCCCATCTTCTCGGCATGTCTCCGCTCATGCCTCTCTTCTTTTCCTAGGGCCCTCCATCCCTTCATCTTTTATCTCTTCTTGTGACTTCCCAGGCCCTCCCTTCTGCCCTTGCTTTGCTCTTTCTTCCCTGTGCACTTCGATCTATTGTCGAGTCATTTAGGGGCAAAGCAAGACATTAGAGTTGATGCTGCCCCACTCCCTATGTTCCACCAGAGACCCAGAATCCTGGGCCAATAGCCTCAGCTGAACTAATGGATCCCACAAAAGAGCAATTGACTCCATTCTCAGTGATGATATAAAGCCCATTATTTAATTTATTCCTCCAGCTACGGCACTCAGTGTGTGGCCAGAGGCATCTGGAGCAGGTGGAGGAAGAAACCAGAAGATTAAGCAATTGAGCTGAGGTCAAGCCAGAGGTAGTGGAAGGGTTCAAAATTGGACCCAAGTTCCTTAAATCCTTGAATATATTATTCTAACTAATGCGCTTAACCCACAGTCTTCAATGGTCTGAACAACACCCAAAAAATCTAAAACCAAAAGACAGTGAATTTCTGTTTCTAGTTTCTGACTGTGAAGAATTTTCAGTGGTTACGCACTTGCCAACAGGCTTCATTCAAGGTCTCAAACACCGAACACTGGGTAGCTGAAGATAATTTCAGGGAAATAATTTCAAAACCAGCCATGTCCCAAGGGCCTCCTCCGGGTACCTAATCTGGCCCATTGCCTGAGCCTCCTATCGGAAAACAACTGGCTGTCCCCATGGCAGCGCTGGTCAGCAGTGGCATTTCTGTTCCCTGCTGGAACTGAAGGGAACGAAGGACACCACTCTCGAAGGGAAAGTCTGCAGCTCTGAGTGTCTTTCTGAGACAAGTCCATAAAATCTTTGGTTTGGGGGTATTTTGTTTAATTACAGAATCGTAGGCTCAAATTGCTGGCAGAAACCTTAATACTACCTAAGTTAAGGCATCATCCCATTCCAACTCGAGGGCTCCTAGACTCATTGTACCCACCTAGGCCTAACCAGGACTACACCAAGTAATCTGAACTCACCAGATTTTTTTTTTTTTCTTAAGGAAGGATAGTTGTACGTGTGACCCTCTGGTTGGGAGATTGATACTAACTGGTTATTAACATACATAGTTTCAGTGCTGGGCACATTTTTTGTATTATAGGTATTAGTCTTCCTTTAGAGATGAACAGACCAAAGCTCAAAGAAGTAAAATAACAAAGATGGAACACAGCAGTCCAATTCCAAAGGCCCTATAATGATTTGGAAGGCAGTGGCTAGAAGTAGGGCTCAGCCCTGGCTGGTGTAGCTCAGTGGATTGAACTTTGGCCTGCGAACCAAAGGGTTATCGGTTCGATTCCCCAATCAGGACACATGCCTGGGTTGCGGGCCAGGTCCCCACTAGGGGGTGCATGAGAGGCAGCCACACATTGATGTTTTGCTCCCTCTCTTTCTCCCTCCCTTCCCTTCTGTCTAAAAAAATAAAATAAATAAAATCAAAAAAAATAAAAATAAATGTTATGGGGATGTAATGTACAGCGCTGGGAATACAGTCAATACTATGGCAGTAACTTTGTACAGTGACAGATACAAACCCATTAAACTTGAGAGGTAGGGTTCAGAATGCTCTGCTGGTAGGTAACAGCAATGACCAGTTACTGAGTACTCACGGCATGCCCGGTACAGTGCATCGGTTCATTCTGTTCTCGTAGCAACTGTGAGTTACAGGGAGGGTTGTCATCTCCCTTTACAAAGGGGGCCACACGGATATCAACAACAGTGTGGTTCAACCCACTGCCCTCCAGCTCCCAGACACGCACTCCTGATGCTGGACTCTGAGTCCCACTGTTAGTGCCAGACGCGAAACCTTTCACCACTTCTCATTTCAGGAGCTTCATTAGGGTCTCACCTACAACTTGCTGCCGCTTTGACAAGGATGGCTTTTGCCCAAGAGCTATGCAAAGCCCTTCCCAACCTGAAGGTATGCCCTTTGATCTCTCAGTCGGATTTGCTCCTCAGCGTTGCCTCTGTTGGCTTGAATCTAACTCTTTCTCTTGCACATCCCTGTTTCAGGTTTTCTCACTCATTGAGATGGATGACGTGCTGTTTCTTGTGGGGACCCATTGAGTTCTGTCATATTGTATAGTACAGTGTCCCTGCAGGGCCTGGCTCCCTCCCACTGTCCCCAAGCTTCTCTCCTCTGCATTGAGACCCTGTAATCATATTTTAACACTATCATTTTTCTTTGTGGGGTGAGCACTTCCTTTGACATGGAAGTATTTTTATACTTAAACCACCAACAGCCAGGAGCACCCCAGATACTTACACTGCTTTCACAGAGAGTGCTTTATTTTGTGTATGCCTTACAAGGCCTTTATTTTCCACATGTAATTATACTCAGTTTTTGAGCCCTGGATTTTCAATACATTTGTCTATATTTAGAAAATAAAAATTTTCCATTAGAGAACAAAGAATAAATTTGCATTCCATATAGTTTTTAGCAAAACAGGTATCAGTGAAGATTGATGAAGATTCCATCCCTGCAAGTGGTAGAAATGCAACCCTAACTAATTTTGCAATGCGGGGCCAAAGGGAGCAGGGGGAGGGTCAGGAGTGAGCGCAGAGGTTTTCGGAGGGCTCTGCGGGTCTGTGGTCTGGGCCGTGGGGCAAAAGGCCAGCTCCCAGGGCAGGTTTATGGGGAAGCAGAAGGAGATAAAAATGTACCTGTGTCATCGTGATCAGATTTTTACATTCATATTGAATAAATAATCACTGAGCGCTTACTATATACCAGTGGGCAAAACAGAGACCTTATCTTCATGAAGTTTACATTTTAAGACCCTTTTAAAACATGGCCAAGAATATACTTTATTAGCCTGAGTTGCTAAAAAAAAAAAACTAAAAAAAAAACCTGCTTTAAAAAAAATTTCCTATTAATTAACTAAAAATAGTATTTTATTGTTCTTTGCACTATTTTTCTTTTTTTCTTTTTCGTCTCCCCCGTCCCCATTCCTGTCATGGCACTAGATGAAGTTGTATACCTAAATGTTTAAAATCTTAACATTTGATTTGTCAAAGGCTCAAAGTTAATCACAGCTCACGAAAGTATTAGAAATTAACATATAATATTCAGCCTAACTGATACAGGAAATGGATTGTTTCTTTGATTTTAAGACCTATCTAGTGGCTAAAAAAAGTCACAATGAAAATATGCAGGTATATGAGTTGGTTCAAAATTAACACTTTCTTCATTTTTGGTATTTTTAAATTGCTATTCGAGGGAGAGGGGAACATAAAAGAATCAATTTTTCCCCCCAGCCACTAACACAGCAACAGATCCACATATTAAAAATATTTCTCTTCTCAGTTCCCTTATCTTGTGTGTCTGTACTCTGGGTCACTAGTTTCCAAAGACCCTGGGAAGTTAATCAGTTTGATGAGAAAAGGACTCCCTAATCAGAGAAATTGAGTGATAATGAGATACATAAACCCAAACAGCTTTTAGATGATAGGCCATTTTAGAGCTGTTAGCTCACTGTAGATCTCCAACTGTAATATAATGTGATATGATGTGATGTGATGTGATGATATAACCTATGTAGGGTAGAGGGCACTGCCCAATACTTATTGTTTCAGTCACAATATCCTGATTGCCCCTTGGGAATCCACCGCCACACTTTCTTAGTCGTTGTGTTCTCATGGGTTTGTCCCCTATTCCCTGACTTTAGAAATGGTTATACGACTAGTGATGTGCTGGTTAGTGTTTAACAACCAATTTGCCTAAGAAAAATAGCCTCAATTTACAACATTTGCCTATTTCCATGGTGTAAATACTGCCACCATGGCCAATGTCAAGTGTCCAAGGCGAAATCATACAATGCGATGTTGGGAAAAGACATCGTCGCCTTTTGGAAACTCAGCTCAGCATGTCAGATATGTCCTAGACACAGGACACTGAATCAGATGGCTTATCCCTCTGGGTGCCTAACTGAGGTCGGCCAGCCAGCTTCTTGGGCTCAATTCCTTGCATATTTTTGGAACTGTCGTGGCAGAGTCATGTCTTAAGCTAGATTTGCTAAGAGGAAGGAACTAGAAATACTCCTGGTGATCTACTCGCTACGTGACCCATTTCAAAAGAGCCTGGCTAAGAAAGCTGTTGCCTTAGAGAAGAGCAAAGCTGAGCGATGCAGAGAGACCAAGTTCTGGCACCACTGACAGAGCCCCCAGGCTCAGTCCAGCCTGACCTCTGGACTTGGCACTTGCACGAGTCAACAACCTTTCCCCTTCCTTTCTCTCTCTGCCGGCCTTCGTCATCTATCTATCTGTCTTTCTCTGCCCATCTTGCTCTCTCTCACCTATAGGTCTGTCACTCTCTCTTATTTTGCTATGTATTTATTTATTTTTTCTTTATTAAACCTGTTTGAATTGGGTTCTGTTCCATTGATACTGTATGTTGTCATGAATAATAGGTACTTTTTTGCCCAAATTTTTGAGGGAAAAATAAGGATGTGCATTATACGTGGGTATCACTAATTCCGTATCTATACAAAAGTTTTTAATTTTTTTATGCATATGCATTAAAAGTGTAACTCTAGAAAGCAAAAACAATATCCGTATGCAAAATAATACCCTGGAATATGATAATCAGTGTTGTTTCTAAATATCGATAAATAAGTCATTGAATTAAAAAATTAAAATGAAAGATTTTCCCCTCGAAGTTTGGGCCAAAAATGTGGGAGTGCAGTATATATGGGAGCACATTATCATGGCAAAACCGGGTAAATGGGGCCACGCTATTCTTTTTTTTCCCAAAGACCCTCTCGTGAGACTCATGTTCTCCAGAGCAATTTGGGAGCTGTGGTTCTAGCTCATTCTCCTCACATGCTTTACAGAGAACTCTGTCTTTACCTGGAGACCCGAATTGGCTGTTTGGACTCACCATTTCCAAAATGAAATTCCTATTTTCTGCTGAAAATACACTCCTCCCATGTCCCCAGTTTTCATTAACTTATGCACAAATTATGTCCCTGACCTTGTCATCACAAGAGCTCTCATTCTAGAGAGAGAAACAGACAATAAACACGTCAACAAATAATCAAGTAATATAATGTCAATGTCAACTTGAAATAAGTGTTTTGGGAAAAAAATAAAAGGTTTAAGGTGTAGAGAGTAAGAGGGAGTGCTATTCTAACTGTGGTAGTTGGAGAGGCCGTGCTGTTTTTGAGCAGAGAAGCCTAAGTGAGATGAAAGATGGAGCCTTAGGAACATCTGGAGACCCACAAGTACGTAGCTGACATGTTCCAGAACTTCAAGGAGGCTAGAGTGGCTGGAGCATGTGGAGCAAGGAGATGTACCTGGGGCTGCAGTAGGGGGAGCACTGTAGGATGATGAGGACTTTTGATCTCCTTCCGTATATGATCCCTTCAGGCTATGTGTGACCAGTAACTTACAGAGGTCAAGAAAAGAACCAGGGAGGCCACCGAGGGGCCTATTACAGTTGTCCAGGTAGAAATCATGCTAGCTCAGACCATCATCCTTCCAGTAGCCTTGGTTGTGCATCTTCTCTGACTTACACTTCTTTCACTTGCTGCATTCCTGCACTGATGCCCAGAGGTGGGCTTTGTTTCTGCAGTACACCACAGAGCCCTTAGAAACAGGCTGAGTTCCCCAGGATGCAGATTCTAAGACAGATCAGCACAGAGGAGGTTTGTCAAGGAGTCCTGTTGGGGTAACAGCCTGTTGAGGGGAAGGGAAGGGGCAGGCTTGGGCAGAGGGAGAAGTTCATGGTAATGCAGGGAGTTGGGAATCTGCGATGGTTCTTCTGAGCTGCCCTGAGCTATGGTGAGAGGCAGGGGTCTTTAAACCTCCCCCCAACACACACACACACACACACACACACACACACACACACACACACACACCAATCAGCCATTGGATGCCCATGTCCCCGGGAAGAGGGCACAGCCTTGGGTAAAGAGGGCATGAGCTTGGGTTAGGAGGCTACAGAGCCCTGTTGGCAGCATTCCCGGTGACTTGGATAGTGAGACCTTTATTCTTGAAGAGGGTCTGGGCACCATATTGCAACATCCACCACACCACCCCTTTTTCCATTTGTCTCTGAAACTGCCCTGATTTAATTTCTCATTCCTCCTGCTTAGACTGCACTCCACCGTGCTATCTCTAGAATTATGCTCCCAAGTAAAAGCCAAGTTTCTTCTTCTTGACCATAGAATTTTATTTAGGCCCCTCGGCATAGCATTCAGAACATTCAGAGAGCCAAACATCTCCCCACTGCATGTCTCACAATCTGGGCAGACGCATCTACTTCGCACACCCTAAAATGCAGCCTGCTGCTTGGACCTGAAACGCTCGCCTCCAAAATTCTATCTATTCAAATCTTATTCTTAGAGGCTAGCTTAATTTCCACCTCCCTCTTTCACTAGAACCTCTATTCCAGTACTCATTTCATTCTGCCCAGAGTGAGTTGCTTATCTGTTAGCTGAGCAAGGGCAGTAGTGAGGTCCAAAGCATTTCACCCCCTCGGTCCTGAACAGCAGTTAGCATAGCGGGGGTCCCCAGAAATGTTGGGTGACTGGTCCATTTCGGCTTCCATCAGTGGCTTAGATGACATCCTCAGGTGACAGTAGAGCAGAGCGTCAAAGAGCAGGGCTTCTGGATCTTTACGACTTGGATTCAAAGTTGGCTCCACCCATTGCTAGATCCCAACTGTGGGCAGATTTTACAGATTATGCCTCAGTTTTCCCATTTGTAGAATAAGGATGATATCACCTGCTTCGCAGGGTTACTGTCAGGATGAAATGAATTAGTACAATTAGAGCATTAGAATAGTGGCCACCGCCTCATAAGCACGTGTAAGTATCGGCTGATAGAGATTATTAGGGGACCTGCCCCTGTCACCAGTCCTGTTGCTGGTTCACCAAGTGCTTGTGAAGGCTGTTGCAGAGGAGTCTAAACTCACATAGTCACGAAGGGAGCTTCATATTTCTCTTTCACAGGGAAATATGTTAATAGGCCTCTTGCCTTCCTCTTATGAGCATTCCTTCAATGAAAGGATGTTCTTGCAAAACGCTGAAATTTTTTGCTTTCCTGTGGCCTTTGCAAACTGGCCTAAGGCTGATTTTATTATGAAGATTATGCACATTTCCTATGGTGCAAAGAGAAATCAAGCACAAGTATCACATTTGTAAGTGAATAGCTTTACACACATTTTTGAACCGAAAGGGACTTTAAACATCCCCTGGTTCAGGAGACGAGAACATGAGGAGGTTATGTGACTTGTCTATCACACACAAACTTATCCAACCTATTAAAGGACAAAGTTCCTCAATAACGTTATAGGATTTTTTTCCCAAATGTGTTATTTTCTTCAGTACGCATAATTCAGACAAAAGTAGATCTAACTTGCTAAATCTGCACAGAATTACTACAAGGACATCTTGTTTATTTCTCAGACTTAATTGTTCCATTCAAAGTTTCTCCAAGGTTTGGCCTAATACCTACTGGTTTCATAATTACCCTCTCTTGTGAGGACAAATAATGACCATAATTATTCATTCAGTTATGTTTTCATTCATTCACCCAAAAGACATTTGTGGAGTGTCTTTTATGTACCCAGCACTGAACTGAAAATTGGAAATGAATTTTAAACCATGTTAAAATGAATGAGCCCTAGTGTTCCATGACTGGCCCACATCTGTGGGGTCTGTGTGTCTGCTGCGTAGTCCAAATTCAAGCAACGTCAGGACATGGACTCAGGCTTCGGATTGATCTGCATCAGCCCAAGGTTACATGTTGTCAGTCACAGAGTCAGTGATTGGATTCAGAGCAAAGTTGCCATATATAATCAATTATCACTAAGTAAGAATGGGTTTTCTAAAAACAAACAGATGCTATGTATTGGTCCCCTCCTCCCTCTCTTCTTCTCCCACTGACTGAGCTCTACAAAAGGCAGGACCAAAAAAGGGAATTACAAACTTTGTAGCCAGGCATCACGGTATTATAACACAATATTAATGCAGATGTCACCATGTTTCTCCATGTTGTCACCATGAGCTGTTAATGAGTATTAGGTACAAAAAATTCTTCCACAGTCAAATCAATTTGGAAGACTCCTTAGTGTGCTTGCTTTTCTGAATGTTTAACATGCTAATCTGCATTGCGGATCTCTACAAGGGGGATAAAGAATTTGACCTAAGTCAAACTAAGTTGCCTGTAAAACACTCTGTTTGCAGTACATTGTCCATGAATATTTCCAAACCAAAGTCAATTCAGTAAATTTCCATTATCCACCATCTGTCAGGCATTGCTTTTTCCTAATTAAAACAAACAAACGAAAAAAAACCTTTTAAAGTCTAAGCCTGCCTATCTTTTATATCATATAATATTTCAGATATTTTGATATTTTTACACTGAGAAAAGTGACTCAAGATCATCTGTATGAGAATCTTGTCTTTACTTCAACCTCATGATTAAGGCAGCCCTCGGCATGCATGCTCCCAGACACTTGTCCCAAGCTCATGGCAGGCTTCTGTCATCCAACACGCACCGTTTCCTGCGGGCCCGAAAGCGGTCCGGAAGCTTCCTCAGCGCTGCGCTGTAGGTAGCAGCTTCTAATCCACGATCTTGGCCTGGTAGGTTGACATGAACTTGCCCTTATTGTTTACGGCAACCACACCGTGCAGTGCACCCACCGTGCACCAAGCATTTTGCGAGGCCTTTTACTTAGAAGCTCTCATTGCATCTCCGTTTTAACTGCTCTCATGCCGGTCTAAGCGGCCAGCATCTCTCACCCTGACTATTGCAGTCAGCTCCTATCCAATCAGATCCCTGCGCTGAGGGAGCGATCTGAAAGACGTCCATGATCTACAAGGCCTGCACGATTTGGATCCCGGAAACCTCCCCTAGCTCTTCTCGTGCTTTCTCCTGAGCTCCAGTCTTTGCTCCACAGCTGGAGTTGCAGATTTAGAAGCTCAGCTGTCTTAGACAATGAGGGGATGAAGCCCTAGAAAATCAAGTCATGCAAATCAACTCACAAGATTAATGTGCAGTGCACAATGCCAATTAACTTATTTACAATGACAAGTGGAGCAACTGACCCAACCAGATGTTTCTGTTGACTTGTCTTTGACCCCTTTCTGGAAGCTGCAAAGAGCAGTCACTGAAAATTGCCCGCGTGTGATTCCTGCTTGGCTCTCTGCTTACTAACTGGATGACCTCGGGCAAGTGGATCCGTGAGTTTGGAGGTGCCTACCTCCCCATCATTAACAGGGAGACTAAAACCAAGTTGACCTCCCAGGGCTGTGATGAGGATTAAATGAGAGACTACCCCTGTGATGTACAGCTTAGCATGGAAGCTAATGTATAATAACACAGCAAATATTAGTTGCCCCTCCTAGAATGGGAATTTACTTAAAGAGCCAAGTTAATATCAGGGCAAAGTTGTGTTAGCCCTATAAAGTACTATTTGTGTATTCATTGACTGAATATTTAGTGAACCCCAAATAATTTCAGACATTGCCAGAATCACTGGGTAGTCCCCCATCCCATAAATGTAAATGAACTCATGGATAAATACCAAAATACCAATGCACAAATCAATCTATATTTTTGCACTCACCCAATTCTATCATTACTCCTGCTCCATCCCCAGCTCTCTGCTTACTTCCAGTTTCAAACGTTTCAAAATCAATGAAGGCTCAGCCCATCGCTGACAGACTCTGCCTGCCCCTCCCATCCCCTCACCCGGCTGCTCTTCCTCGAGCTTGGTTTGCACACTCCCTGTCTCGTTTCCTCACTCACGCCATGCTCCTTACCCTCCTGAGGCTTCCCTCATGCTGGCTCACCTGCCTGGAGTTTTTCACCCCCAACCCTTGGCCTGGCTCATGTCCTTGGGCTCAGAGAAGCTGCCTTGGCCCCCAGCCTAGGTTAGATCCTTTCAACCCATAATTGTAATGAAATGATCATTGTTTACTATATTCTTTCCTGATAAAATCAGTGAGGACAAGGGACCTTCTTTTTTGTTCACCACTGAATCCCTAGTACCCTGCCCAGGGGTGTGCATTCCATCGGTGGTTGTTGAATGAATGGACTGAATCTTCTCAATAACCCAGGCTGCCGGCAATGGGAAGCCAGAGACCTGCGTGCAAGTCATGCAGTTCCATTTGGCAGCGCGAAGGTCAACCTCAGGACTTTTTAACTCCTACCCGAGCCTTTTACTGCCCCACACGGCTGCCACTTGGTTTCTGCAAAGCTGCACGCCTGTCTACATAAACCCCCTTGGTTTTCCT
The DNA here is from genome assembly GCA_004026545.1 of Mormoops blainvillei. Classification (NCBI taxonomy): domain Eukaryota; kingdom Metazoa; phylum Chordata; class Mammalia; order Chiroptera; family Mormoopidae; genus Mormoops; species Mormoops blainvillei. The sequence goes on along the minus strand of PVJD01002591.1, from coordinate 84,939 downwards.
TGGCTTCAACCCTACTCCACATCCTCACCCTTGCAGTCTCTTCCATCCCGAGCTCTGGGCTTTCTCTTTCATTCTTGGGCCTGTCCAAACGTTCCCTGTTACACCTATAACATTTCTTTACTGGTCTAGTTATGCTACATCTCATCTCATCCAGACTTTGTCTCTCTCCTGCGACCCTGCCGTTCCACTCCTAGACGTACATACACCCAACAGAATGGGTACATGTCTTCACCAAAAGGCACGTCCTGGAATTTTCACAGCAGCACTACTCATAATAACCCAGGACTGGAAACTGTGCAAATGTCCATCCAAGTAGACTAGAGCACCTGTTCCATATTCACACGACAGCCCACTGTACAACGGCGAGAATGAAAGTCCTGCAACTTCACACAACAACATGGATGAGTCTCACTAACCATGTTGAGGGAGGGAAGGCAAGTACATGCTATGTGATTCCATGTATAAGAAGTTTGAAAACAGGCAAAAGTCCTTTATGACATGAAAAGTCAGATAGTGGCTACTCTTAGAAGAGCATTGATTGGAGAAGGCGGCACTGGGTGCTAGTTAAGTACTGGTGTTTTGCTTGTGAAAATTCAGTAGTGTGTACTGTTGACATTTATATGGTCCTTTATGTATACTATACTTTAATAATAGGTTTTACAAAACAACTTCATATCTGTTTGTTCCTGGTGACTTCAATCTATAGACACCGGTTGGAAACCTAATGCCCCTGTCCAATGTGCTGGTCACCCATTTGCCCCGATGGGAACTTCCTGTGCATGTAGAAAGTCCACTTTGAATTGTTTAAAGTCTAAATTGGAACAAACAGCCCTGAACGGTGACAATCAATAACGTCTCTAGACATTGCCCAATACCCCCTGGAAACACACTGAGCCCAGGTGAGAGCCAGTGGCCTGAAGGGCTTAGATGATCCCCTCACCTGAATCAATAACCTGCTTCTTCTCTCATCTCCTTTCTGCCCCTCACTTATGTGGATCCAGCCATTCCGTTCCTGCCTGTTCTTGGAATACACCAGGCACACTCCCACCTCATGACTTCTGCACCTGGTATTTCCTCTGCCTGGAATGTTCTTCTTCCAGGGACCTGCATGACTCACTCCCTCACCTCCTTCAAGGATTCGCCCAAAGCTCACCCTTGTAGCTGAGGCTTTCCCTGACTTCAGTTAAAATCTTACTCCTCCACGCACCCCGTCCCTCCACCTTGCTGGGGTTTTCTCCAGAGCACTTGCTACCCTCTAATCTGGTGTCCAGTTTACTTATTTTGTTCATTGTTTATCCCCCCTTTGGCAATGTAAGAGCCAAGGGGGCAAGGATTTTGTTTTCTTCGCTGCTCTATGCCCCCTGGGCCTTGAGCAGTACTTGGCACATAGTAGGTGCTCAACCTACTCAAAACTTGTTGAATAAATAAATGGATAAAATCTATAGCCCAGTTCAGAGCCTGACATGCACTTGGGAGGCACTCAATGAATATGAATTCCCGCTCCTTCACTCTTCTGTGTTATAATCCTATTGCTCCAGGGTTTAATCCCTGTGCTCCCCTCTTACTGCTCTGCTTGTAAACTCCGCCACCCGAGATTAGGGTCTACCCCTCAGCCCCGGAGGGGGCCATGACTTTGGTTGACTAGGGCTCTTGATCCTGACCACTGCATTCTCTCCCACAACTTCCAGTCAGGCTTAGCCCAGGTCCGACGGCATATTCACCTGCTCCTACCATACCTGACCTTTCTAGTGCAGATCGCTTGCCCAGAGAGCCACCTTCCTGTCTCTAGGGCCCACGCACTGTCCTCGTCCCTCCCCTCCTGCCAGACACACCCCACCCACTGCCCTCCCAGAGGGAGAGGCAGGTCTGATCTCCAGTTCTAATGTGACCTGCCCGCATCCCCAACGCCACAACTTCTTTCTGTCAAAATCTGGAAAGGGCGAGGGAGATTACATCTCCCTCTTCTCTGCTCATTTACCAAGAAACCTGAAATTGCAGCAGGCCTATTTTTCCGTGAAAGCCTTGCCTGAATTTTCTTGCTCCCACTTGACTGTACTGTGAGCCAGCACTGGGAGCCATAGAAACCTGACCCGGTTCAACAAGCAAACAACCGTGAATGCCAAGAGTGAACGTGCGGGTAGAGCCGCGCACGAGGGAGGACTTGCAGATGGGTTGGTCGTCTCTTCCGCTGCCTTGACATGACATTAGACCGTCTCACTGGCAGGCCTCCCAGTAATGTCAGCAGGGGCTTCCGTTGTTACAGCAGTTAGTTGCCTGTGATAAGAAAAGCTCAGGTAACCAAACACATAAAATCTTTACCTCAAGTTTGCTTGTGTGCCTGTTCAGGGGAGGGGTTCGAGCAAAATCCAGATACACACGAAGCACAGACTTGTGAAAATGGGTAAAGCCACACGCTGAAAATGAAGATTTTGAGTTTGAAACAGATCTATAGACAAACTCCCAGAGTGCTCACGTAAGCAAAACAATTGGGTGAAGCAGAATGCGTTCGTCTGAGATAAAACCGAAGATCATTTATCAAGCTGTCTGCAGAATCCATGATGTGAACCGACACTGACAACATGAACAAATATTTGAAGTTACAACAATTTCATGACTAGCTCAAGGAATTCAAGGACACCAGTTGCAAAGACTATTATGATTTGGTTTCTGAACATCTGGCCATGGTATCCAAGCAACTCACTCTCCGCCCTCCTCTCTCTTTTCCATTCTGACTTCTAACAGTTTTTCTACAAGCTACCAGAGGAAGGCCTGACACAGGGGAGCCCCCCGTGCCCTTGAAATTCTCAGGCCCTGAACACCAGGTGGGATGGCAGCCATCGGTCTCCTTCACAATGGCCTGTAGGCTGCAGGTGTAAGAGTCTGGCTTCTGGATGGTTTTGTGTTTTCTATGATTGTCTGAAAACAATAAATACCCTTGTTACTAGATCAGCCCTGCAGAGGAGGAAATGTACAGAGAGAGGGGGCAGGAGGGGCTTGACCTGTGTGATCGCACGAGTTACACGAGGGTTACACACATTGGAGATATTTCTCTGCACAGTCACACATTGAAAACTTGAGGATGAAGCTGTCAACAACTAAAAAGAGTTTAATAGTTTTTTTAAGTCAACCTCATTTTATTAATTGTGCTGTACTTTATATATTGAACATTAATAAGTAAACATAGCTGCTGTGTTTTGAATTTTTTTAAAAGCCACATTTAAAAAAAAATTCTTTTTTGGAATTTCCCAAGTTTCTCGTAAAGTACCCAAATATCTAGATCTGGGCAAAACTCCAAGTTGTCTCAGAAATGACTCCTAGTGCTTCAGTGAACGGTGGCAAAATGCAAAATCATGTGAATGCTGTGCTGAGTCATTAGTTAATGACACTTACTAAATACTAGTACATAAGGCATCACCCTAACATATTATATAAACAAAAATTTGAGAAAGTGAGCCTAATTATAACAAGGGGACAAGCAGAGAACGCTTTCTTTAGATAAAAGAAGCAGGTCAATGGAGAAACACCTTGACTTATAAACTTCCTTATCCTAAAATTGTTACATGACAATAAACAAGTGAAAATATGAGCTACCAATAGAAGGGCACCACAGAATCCAAATCATTTTCTTTTTTCCTACAGAGACTTGATATGTGGCATCTTGGTTAAAAATCACAGTGAGTCAGTAGAAGTCATAGTGAAGACTGAACTGCTTTTCTCTGTGATATTTTGAGAACTCTTTGCAGCAAATGGCTCTGATTTCAGCCGTTAGTAATTGTAAAGGGGCAAGAGGCTGCCAGCATTTTTCTCATTAAACTTTATGTATCTGCAGAAAATGTGGCTTCTGTGCAAACTAAATAACTGTGAATTTAAAGCAAGGTTAATCGGTATGCAGGTTTAACATACCTAGTGGAAAAATGTCATTAACAGGTAACCTTGAAATAGAAAGAACAGGTCCCTGAAACTGCAATTAGACCTAACTGAAGTCTATTCTGATATTGTCTCAGAAAAGAATAGACACCATTTGCTTACCTCAAACCCTTTGGGATAAAATCGCTTGTTTTACTTATTTTAGGAAAAAATTTCCTTTGTGCGGAGGAAAAAAATCCAGTGTGTGAGTTCCCTTCTCTGTCAGATCACTTGTCCACAGTAGGGGAAATGCCTTCGAGCACACAGTGGAAAGACTGAAAGTTCCCTGCTCGGTCTTCACTTCCCCCGTGCTGCTGGCAGCAGGGCCCTAACATCTTTTGGGAGAATAATTGTGATTCAGGTAGTGGTAACGTCACTGCTGTCTCCAGAGCTGGGCACATGGCCCAAATAGGGGATTTCTGGCCATAGAAATTGGGTCAAAGATCGGTCTTTCCCTGCCAGACCAATGACACCCAGTTTTGCTATCATCCACTTGGGGGCTGCCATCTTGCTCCTCGTGGGAGAGTTGCCTGAGAATGAAGCTGACATGGATCAAAGCAGAGCTGAGACATGGAAAGGCACATACTTTGAAGCCACCTTTTGAGCATCTAGATCCAACTACACATGAATGTAGTTGACTGACACCCTCACTCTGTCCACCTCCCTGCTCCCTAACCCCCGATCATTCCCGGCACAGCTGACCAGGCTTCTGCCTGATCACAGCTTGCCCAACTTCCCCGATGGAAGTCACTGTCCCCAGACCCTTCGAGTCGTGCCTCGCCTGCTGGGTCTTCCTTCCAGGGAAACCTGCACACCAATCTCATCTTGCCCTCTTCCCACTCTGGACACCTTCCCAGAGGTGGACCCAGTGTCCAGTTCTAATATGGCCTGCTCATTCAACCAGCAACCGAACTTCATTCTCTCAAAACCATGGGCATTTTGGTTCTGTAACCACTTTTTTTTTTTGGTGACTTAAGGACGTCTGAATTAGGTTTCTGCCACTTGCAAATGAAATAACCCTTGGTAACAGGAGTTAATGTTTTTAGAGAAGATTGATTTTCTTTTTTTAAGAGCTGAGGGTCACTTAGAATCAGGCTTTTTGAATAAGATAGGCATTCAAACATGAGAGTTCCATTTTGTGCATACAATATTTCGCATTATACTACAATGAAATATAATGAATATAAACTAAAATGCGATGAAACGGATTTCATATATACCTCTAGTAATTCAGAAGAGGAGTCTCCAAGGTGCCTCCTTAAATCGGAATGACATTTATTTAAACATATGTCGTCACATAATTGTTCATCAAACAGGTGGCTTTCCAGCAAAATAGTCTCCAAGATATTGCTGACCGATCACCTGTGCCGGTGACAGCTTGGGAGGCTGGGTTAAATCCCGATTCCTTAGACCCTCCCAGGCCCATTTAATCAGAATCTCTGGGAATTAGGCCTGGAAAGGTTCATTTTGTCCAAAGATCAGGTAGTTTTCTAAGCATACCAGAGTACGTGGACCATTATTTTAAGTCCTGTTTCATACACATTTTTCTGGTTCACTTTGTATTACTGCCTGAACCTAGAGAATAACTCTGAGAATGTCTCTCCCTTTCAAGGATTGAAACAGAATGTGTGTACCTGCAAACAAACAAAACAGTAATGTTCAGGTAATTTAGAAATGCTCAGAGGTAGGAAGCAGTCAGCGTAGGCTAAGTTAACTGTGGGAGCCAAGAACCAAAATATTAATGGTTTATGAATTTCATGGTTTCTTTCTTACACATTTACATTTTCATTACAAGACACTCCAGAACTCTGGGTGCATCCTCTCTCGGGAACATAGCTGGTCCTCTAGCAGAGGGTCAGAAAGATGGGTGCACTATAGGCTAGCTCCTAACATGTTTGCTCAGAAGCGACACGTGCTACTTGTAGCCACATGACATTGGCCAAAGGCAGTCAGATAGCCACTTCCATGCTCAGTGGAGTAGGGAAGGGTAACCCGGAAGGAAGAGGAAAGCATCGGGAGAGGCAGCAAATATTTTGAACAGAAATGTACTCTACCACCTGGGACATTCGTTAAGTAGGTAATGTGTTCTTGAAAAAAACACATGAGGACCCCATGATCACATAAGATGGAAGACTCCTATATACTACAGTGATGCCTGGAGCTACACAGTATAAGCTAGCATATTAAAGTCTCTTAGAAACCGTGTAATGGAAAAAGCTGAGATTGTGTAACCCCATGTTTTTAAGGTATTTGTTAATGCTCTGATTTTCCTTATATATTAAGTTTTGTTTCCATAGAACCCTTTTCAAACACCATCTTAACATTCCTCAACAATCTGAGGTGCACTGAACAAAGACATCATTTGTATTATGGACAAAATAATATTTTCTTCTTCCCTCACTACAAAGCATGCATGTGGGATATTCCTAGTAGAATATTGCATAATAGATTCTGTGTAGCTTCAAGTTATTCATATGCAAAAAAAAAAATTCTGGTTTTCTACTAAGTCACCAAAAGCTAAGGGAATTCTGTGCAAATATCTTTAATATTATTCTGACCAGCTACAGGCTGTTGAAATTTAATAGTGTTACTGGAGAGCACACAAGAAGTGAATCTAATAAGCTGGTTCTTCCAGGTATGGGAGGGTTCCAGAAAAGATTTTACTTTTAAATCGTTCTCATTACCATGTTTGGAATTAGGCAATTCCTGTAAATTGAAGTAATGCACCCTTCCCCCATTTATGGGAACCCGTCGTTTTCAAAGTTCGTAAGCAGCTCCGTAGTTACCAATGAGCACACAAGTACCCAGTTCTCTGACAGTCGTGACTGGAGAAGCTCATGCTCTCTGCCTCCACCCAGTGTAGCCTTGCACCTTTGCAGGGGTGGTAGTGATTTACACGTAAGTGGAGGCTCTAGTGTCCCAAGGTCATCATGTGGCTAGAGCGTGCGACAGGCAGAAGGTGCCCTGGTCACCTCCTGGTTTTTCCGGTTTTCAGTCTCTGGCGGTAAACACTTTTGGAGAACCCCTCCTCTATCCCCGGCACCTTCCTTGCCTTAACCACGGCCTCCCGGCCTTTCCCTGGGCCTCCTTCTCCATCTGCTCCTTAAACGATAGGGCTCTCCTGATTTCTGCCTTCGGTCTCCTTCTCAGCTCGCTCTCTGCGTCTGCCTGGAGAACCTGCCTGCTCTCTGGCCTTCTGCCCCACCTGGATCTGTCCCCACGTAGCTCCTGAGCTGGAGGAATGGCTTCTAATTGCCACCAGACCATCATGTGCACCTGGTATTGCATATCTGCCTCAAAATTAAGGTTTCCCCAAACTCTTTGTTTTTCTCCCCAGACTTCTGTGTTCACTCATTGTTTCACCCCCTGTTTCATCTCCTGAGTTAGACGATGGGACGTCCCCTCTGGCCCTTCCATTTCCCTCACCCCCAAGCCCCAGCTCATGCGCATAGCTGTACAGTCTCAGAAACGGGGGACCCGAGAACTTCTTCTCCATCTCACGCACTGGCTTCATTCAGATGCCCACGGTCCTCGCCTGGAGGTTGACAGCATCCTGCGGTGGGGAGTGGGGATCCTGACTCCCAGGGGGATTGGGACGGAGTTTGGACTCTACCACTTCTTGTGGAGTGACCAAGGCGAGTTATTTAACCTGTTTGTGCTCAGTTTCCTTACCTATGAAAAAAAGGTCATTATAATACCTGCCAAGCGGGGTTGTGAGGATTACTTCGGTAAATATATACAACATGCCTGGCAGATAGTAAGTGCGGAGTAAACATCAGTTGCTAGTATTATAACAATTCTTTGCTGGTCCTACTGTCTTTCCACTCCCGTTAGAATCATCTTCCTAAGACACAAATGTCACCTCACTCCTCAGCTTCTACTGGCTTTCTACCATTCAAATAATACAACTCAATGATCTTAGCAGGACATTTAAGACCTTTCAAAAATCTGTTCCCGAGCTACCTTTCTGGCTACATTTCTGACTGCCGAGGCTCTGAACACCGAGCCTATGGCCCGAGCCTATGCCCCGGGCCATGCAAGACTTCCCTCCATCCCTCGACACTTGAGAACCACTCAGACGTCTGCACCTTTGCACACACTACTTCCGCAAGAGCCAGCTTTCCTTAGTTGCTGCTATGACAACCAACCCCAGGTCTCAGCGGTTTTCAACAACACAGGTTTATTTCTTGCTCCTATTACATGTTGCCTGCAGCCCTGCTCCAAGAGTCTTCCTTCCCCTGAGAAGCCCCTTTCTGAAAACTTATTTTTTTCATGTGGCAGAGGAAAAGCAACAATGTTGGAACTGGGGCTGGGAAATATCAACCTCTCAGAGGGAGATGGAGCAAACGATTGGAAAAAATGGTATCATCTTCCATTTCCCTATTTTTGAAATGCCACCAAATGTTCCCCTTTGGTCCCATTCCTCAAAACCTTCAAAGCTATGTATGTCATCTTCTCCTTTGTGAAGGCTGTCTGTTGGCGCCAGGCAGAGTTAGTTCCTTTCTCTGCATTCCCTAAGGACTCTGGCCCCACTTCTAAGAAGGGTATCTGTTTATCTCTCCCTTTGCCTCCTGGGCAAGGACTACGATTTCCTGACCGTGTATCCTCAGTTCCAAGCATCCTACTACTCAGAAGATGTGAATAAAATGAATGAGTGGGGTGGTCTGTTGCTTTGCCACTTATTAACCAAGGTTGGGAAACCTTTTCTGCCCAAGCGTAGTGGTAGGTGGCCAAGCAATGCCTTCATGCAGGCAGAACGGCGATGCCCAGACCAGTGAGAAAGCCAGTTTGGACTTATTCCCCACTCCCACCAAATACAGAGGCCAGTTTCTTACTTTGCTCATTCCCTTGCAATGTATCAAGAACAAATGCCTTGAAAAGATACTGTTTATACATATAGCCTTGGGCATTGATGTACATGTCATGGTCACATGGAAACAGATTATACTCAAGTAGTATTTGTCAAAATGTTGCCTCAGATCAGGTTATCTGTTGAAAAGACAGTACCAGCAAAATCATCTTAGTGAACTATCAGTAAGTTTCATGGTTGGTAGATTTTAAGAAGATATGAAATCAGATTGCTGAGGTGTCAGCTTAACCTCCAAACTGCAGCAAATCCATCCCTGTCATCTCCCCACCAGCGCTGTCTCTGTTTGCAGTCTCCTCGCTCCTTCCCCAGCCCTGACTGCTCAGCACAGGTGGTTTCTCTCACCCAGGAACCTCCCATCAAGTTGTCCTCCCGCCACACTGCACTGCCTTCCTTTTGAGAACTTTGCATCGGGCGTCGCCTTCCTTCTGGAACTCTCTCCAGTGCCCTCTGTTCGCCACCCTTGAACAGAGTTAAATCCGGCCCCTGTGTAAGCTCTTATCGTTGTTTTATCACATTGCATTGCAATTATTTGTTTTCATGTCTGTTTCCTCTTAATGGACTAAGAGCCTTTGGAGAGCAGGGGCTGGTGTGCCCAGTTCCTCTCTGAACTCACAGCAGAGTGCCTTTGCACATACTTAAGATGCTCAATAATGTTTGTTACATTAAGTCACCGTTGAACTGAAGGAAGACATATGACTCATGCATTTTGTGGTGACATGAAACAATTGAAAAAGCTTTGTGAGTTGGCGTTTTGACATAAGCTAATATTTCCATGAGTTATGGAGAACATAGTGTTTCCAGTATTAACCAACATGTTTTGAGTTGATTGATGTGAATTTTAACTTCCATACATAAGCACCATGCAAAGCACTTTGTAAATGAACTGATTCTCTTGAGAATGTACTAGAATACTAAGAAAAATAAAGCCTTTAAAAGAAACAGTCTTTTAAAGATATAGGATATCATATAGCTAAAGAAAATTTAGAAGATGCCATACGTCTGTTTATTATCTTTGCCACAGAAAACAAAAATGGAAGTTACACTAAGACATAAAATGAAACAAAGTGAATTTATGTGTACCTTAAAAAAAACAAACAGTGCAGCATGTTAATGTATCCAGATCTTCTGAAAGAAAAGCAGCTGAATGCAAATGACATCCATTTAATTAGTTCAAGAAGGAAATTTTCAGTTTTGAGATCGGGTAACACATGTTACATAAGAGATTATGAGTGTCGGAGAGAGAGAGAGGACGAAAAGGGGTTGTAATTAAAGTGAATCTTCCCAGAACCCTGGATTGCACCAGGAACATGGCCAGAATAAGCAAGGCTACTGACTTTTGCCAGGGTCATGTTTGGAGGTTAGTTTATCATAGCCTTTGCTTGAAAAACATAACTTGAACATCGAAGGTCTCCCAATGTTCAGTGATGTCCATGTGCTTCCCATTAGGGTCAGAAGAAATGCTGTGGTGGCTTTTGCAAATGGAATGGAGAGGGGTTTTCAGATCTCTTTCCAACTTGGCAAAAAGGCTGTGTGCCAGTCTGGACATCAGAAAGTCCCAGCCATTTCTAAAATACAGGGACCCACAATCATATGGAGTCACCTCAGAGCCATCGTGAGTGATTTCTTAGTCACTCAGTTCCTGTCTGGCAGAGCATCCAGCTCAGCTTGGAATGGCTCCCACCTTATTCTAAATAACATCATAATTTTTAAAGTATACGTTCATAGCAAAATATTATCAGTGGGCTCCCCTGGTCACTGAGCTCTTATGGATTTGGAAGCCACGAGAAATGGCCTGTCGGATCTCCATTCATTCTCTCACTCTTGATCAAGAGGGCGGGACTGATGGCCTAGCCCAGTCGATCACCTTCCCCACCTGCTGTTGACAAGCAGTAGACTATGAAGAACAGGCCCAGCGTAGCATCCCTGGTGATTATACAATATCCACTCCTACCTTTTTCCCCACTGAAGCCTCATCCAGCTAAATGATCATTTTTGCAGCCAATAAAACAGAAATAGATGTTTGCCTGGGAGTTCAGGTAAAGCCTTTAATATCTCATTAAAAGGAAACAGACCCCACTCTTTTCCTGCTTTCAAAGCAAATGTGAACTGCAGCGGTAACCACTGTAGAACATGAGGGTCTAAGGATAGCACAGCAGAAAGATAGACTGACCGGGGGCCTTATGTGGTGCGAACAGTGCCAGTAACCAGCTAACTCTGGTTTAAGACATGTGTGAAAAAATAACCTTCTATTGGTAGAAGGCACTCTTGTTGAGGGTTTCTGTTTCTTGTAGCCAAATACATTTCTGACTGTTACACCGAGTCTGTTAACAGGAGCTCACTCAGCGATACTCAGAGAAAAGCCAGTCCCAGGCTACTCGTAGGGGTGGAATTCTAGTTGAGAAGAGGTAGAAGCTAGTCAGGGCTTCCTTCTCTTTCCCAAATGTCCCTTCTTATCCACCCCACCTCTGCCTTCTCATGCAGTTCTGGGCCAGTCTTAGAAGATGGAATTAGAGGTCTCATTTTATACCATCGGCCCTGACACTTGACTCACCAACATGATGACTTCATTCCTTTGAATCATGAAGCTTCTTCCAACACCAAGAATCATTAGCTTCTTTCCTGCCCATATTCGATTTTCGGTAAAATTCGTAATGTAAGAGACCTGCTCAGCTGAAAATAAAAGAAGTCTCATGAGTAATCTTTTGCTCAAAGAAGATGCAACTCTATCACATCAAATTTTATGTAATATGGTCTCCATTAGAAAAAGCCTACCTTAAAATTCCACATCTAGGTACAGTACTTACCTTTTATTACTCAGGAAAAGACTCAGATATTGGCTTTCCCTAATTACCTTTTGCAAACTGTATTTTTACATGCTACTCACTGTGGCCTTTTTCTGAGTACTAACATGTAGGTTTCTATAAGCACAGATCATATTTCTGTTTTTCTTTTTAAAGAAAACTCCTCAAACTGGTAACATCTGGTTGATAGGCTGGGTACGGAAGTGCGTACCTGCAGCACAGCCAGGCCCGAGGCCCATGCAAACATTCAGCTACATTGGAGTGATCACATCAAAGCCAGTTTCTGTCCTGCTCCCGTTTTAGGTTGGGCACATTGTTTCATCTCGTTCTGCTCCAAAACTCTCCAATAGTATTGGAAAGAATGGATGCCAAAGGCAGTGTGCTTATCTTCCTTTAACTCTCCCATTTGGAGAAGTGCCCACCAAAGGAAAGAAGCAAATTCATCCCTTAAACGCCCTTATAAATGGCAGTGGTCAGCATGGACTGAGACGCTGACCGTGCGCCAAGAATCGTGCTGAACTCTATGCATACATCATCCTCTTAGCCCTCACCAGTCTATGGGTCGATACGAGCCTCTTGCTGTTAAGGCCTTCGTGCATCCAGTCAGTGAGTATTATGAGCAGTTACTGGGCTAGACACGGGACAGCAGGAGTAACAAAAGTGAACTCGATGCTCCGCCCCCTGTACTGGCCACGCCCTCTACACATACACAGATATCTCATGGAGTCGAAGGGAGAAGGAGACACCACAGTGCAGTGAGTGTAGAGAAACAGGAAACGAATGAGCACGTAACAGGGGCTCTAACCTAGATGTAGATGGGAGGGAAAATCTTACCGAGAAATGTTTAAGCCCAGATATTCATGGTTATTCATGTGTCAGCGAGGAGATACTGATGCTGAGGGTGAATAGCATTCCAGGCAGAAGAAACAAGGTGTTGTTTAATATCACGGGGGCAAGAAAGTGCCAAATAGCACTTCTGAGGGCCTGAAAACAAGGCCCCTCTGGCTGGAGATAAGGGAACCAGGAGAGAACGGGAGAGAGAATGGGAGAGAGAATGAAAAGATGGGCAGGGGCCAGATCTTGGGACCATAACTGGGGCTTCACTGGAAAGGCAACATTCAAAGTGATAGATGTTATCATTTGGGGGTGTGTGTGTGTGTGTGTATGTGTGTGTGTGTGGCAAGAGGGTGGTCAGAGAGACTAATGATCAGATTTAAGCTGACATTCAGAGGAATTAAGCACTTTTGTCCAAAGTCACTCTAAAGCTGGAATTCGAACCCGGTGTGCTCGACTCACACCCTTTGCTCTTAACTCACCCTTCTCTAACGTCTTCTAGTTTTCCCAGTTTCATTCTAATCAGGGCACCTTGTCTCTGTCAAACGCACCAAAAGACCATTCAAAAGCGCATGTGTCCAGTGCTTACTACGTACCTGGGCCCGCATTAGGTGTAGGGGTTCAAAGACCCTGGCCAGGGGCCACACCCTGCTTTCCGCTCCTTCTCCATGGCTACAGGAAGGTTTGGGATCTGTAGTCTGACCCCATCCACTTACAAATATCCCAAGGCCTACTTTATCTGTACCTGATAAAAACATTTTATCAAACCCAAGAAGTTTAAGTGGGACTGGGGGTTGTGAGGAAATCCCCACTGCCTGATTTAATTATGAGAGCAACCCTGCCACAGAGGAGTGGACTGAGGTTCAGAAGGTTAAGCCACCACTCAGGTGGTACAGGTAGAATGTTCCAGAACCAGGAGATGAGCATCTGTCCCCTGGGAAATGAAACTCTCAGAGGTACACAGCCAAGCAAGCTCCATGTCCCAGAACGCCGACCCGATCATCTGTGTAAGCTACCTGTTGCAATGTCTACTCGGGTAGCAATGTTTTCAGGGCTTCCACCCATTGGAATAAAATGGATCTGACTATGCATGTATTTCTTAGCATTTATTGTACTTTTATATCGAGGGGCTTTATGGTACTATTCTCGTTTTTTACAACCATGGTTTTTGGGGTACTGCCTTCTTCAAGTGTCGTGCTAACCCCTTCCCCCATTTTAAAAATAAAGTAACTATTGATCTTGCTAGGTAATGTTTAAACAAGAAGTAATATTGCATATTACTATGGGTATTAAAGGATTTCTTAACTGCGAAAAAGAGAATAAAGTGAATCAGTGTGATTTTCTTTTGAAAAATAATTTGATTTTAACAGCTGTCAGTTCTCAATTAAATTAAATTAAATCCAAAATATGGACAAAATCTGTTTCCTGAAAATGCGATAAAATTCAAATCTAGTGTCATTAAATCCAGGAAATTGAAGGAGATAGGTAAGGACATGATTTCATAACCCTATTGCATTAAAGAACAGTATATGAAAAATACCGGAATGGAATTATATCATTATTCAAGTTTCATTTACACATTAGAGAAGAGTTTGAAGGTCCAGGAGAAAGTGTGTTAGTATGGGGGTGGGGGGTGTATCCCTAGGTGTATACTAGGAAGTAGCCCCACCATTTAAAAAGACAGTCCCTAGAGAAAGAAAAAAAGCCCTCGCCTAAATCTCCTAGATCAATATGGAAACTCAGGATGGCTGGAGTTGGAAAGGCGGTAGGTGGCAAAATTTCTACATGTCACAATTGAGAAGCTCTCGAATCTTAATTGGAACCGGGTCCTTTTACATATTTACCCCACTTAATTTTCATAAGCCCAGAAGGCAGATCACACATTGATTATCCCCATCTAACTGATGTCATCCTGAGACTCAGTTCCTCAATAACTTACCAGAGGTGACTCAGTTAGGAAACACAGCATCTAGAGTTAGCCCGAAGCCCTTTATTTTTCCCTTCTTGTCCTGAATATAATAATACAGGCTTCTATTATTTACCTTCTGGCAATAAATTATTTCCACAAGAGAACATGGTGCCAAAAAAAGCATCCTTTAACCGTGGTGGTAGAGACAGTTTCTCCAGGGGAGGCTGACTTTCAAGCTGGAGATTTTCTGAGAGAATTGGTCAAATAGAGATGAGAGGAGGGTACCAGGAGGAAAGAGAGGGGTGAATGCAGGGAGGTGGAAAAACATTAATAAATTGTCCTGGGGCCCTAGAGACCCACGTGCCACTGTGAACATCATTTTGGTGTCTCCTTTGACACACTGTTTCTGCCTGCGTGTGCAGCACAGCAAATAAAGGGAAGGTAGTCGCCCTATTAGAGCGTATGTAACTGAGGACCTCCATGTAGCTGATACTTCAAAGGACAAATACTCTTTCAACAATGATCGTATATAAGAAACAAACTGGCATTTACGAAGTGCTTATTACACAATAACTTTCATCATCATCATCACCATCAAAAAACATTAACATTTACTGAGTCCTCACTATGTGCTACTTTTCTAAGCTCTTCGCGCATATTATCTCACTTAATTTTCACAAGTAGTCAATCAAGTAGATACTGTTATAATCCTCCCTGACAGACGGGGACACTCAGATATAGGCAGGACAGCTGCTTGTCCAAAAACACAGGAACCAGGCTCAGAGATGCGACTCTGTTGAGGGCAGAGGGCTTACATGTTTCACTCAAAAGATGTGTGTTGACTTTTCACTGCACGCTCTGAGCAAAAGCTGATACACTCCCTGCCCTCCTGAAACTTCCAGTCTAGGGAACAGAGGCAGCAGTCAGGTGATGATGTAAACAAATGCACAACTGCAACGGCGCCACGGGCTCTGAAGGAAGGGCTTGCCATGCTGTGCCCTGGTTTCATTTAGTCACCATGGCACTGCTATTAGTATTCTGCACATGGGGCAGCAGAAGCAAGGCTTCAGGAGAGGCAGAAAAAAATACTTAGGCATTGGCTGCGGACAATCTATCAGACCCTCCCAAGTTAGGGATCAATTATTTCACTGTGCGCCAAGTCCCATTTTAGTAGCCATTAGCAAATCAGTCAGCTTGGAAACCTAAGAGGTGATTACATGCACATTAAGAGTTCCAGAACATGGATTTTACTCTAGCACTAATTCCCCCTGTTTTTCTATGCAAAAAATTTGCTACTGCTTATACAACAGAGACCAGGCATTTAAGCGACCACTCAGGTGAGCACACACACAAGAAGTGCTCAGCCAGACAGTCTATGCGTGTGCCCTGACTTTCCACCTGTTTGGTGGAATGCAGAATTTGGCTTCATGCTGCATTTATTTCTGTTCAAAGCACTGGAAATAAAAGGTTTGTGCGGATGTCCGAAGGAGACCGTATAGACTGCTCACAAACTTGGGTGGTCAGTTTAGCCACTACAGTAGGACCAACGACTCACTCTGAATTGGGTTCCGTTGGGTCCTAAAACATTGTTTTGGTCTTGTCCTTAGCAAAGTTGATGCGTTTGTCACAAACATTGCTAGTTGGGGAAGGGGGTGATGGGGGTTGGATTGTGTGAAATATTCTGGGTGACAGAACTTTGTTTTGACTTTCCCAGTTATTTCCAGGCCACTTTTGACACAAGGAGCATTTTAATCTAAGTGACGCCCTCAACTGGAGTATCTGGTCAAAACCCTGCCTGGTATGAAGGAGAAAGCTGAGTTGCTGGGAGATTAAGTAATAGGACCAATGTCATGGGCCTGCTGGTTGGTGGGACCTGTGTGCTCAGACTCCAGCCTCCTGAGAGCCCTGGCCCCTAGCTCCTTACCCCATGCCGACTCCTGGATGGAAGTCCTTTATTGCTTCTGATGGTATTGTCTCAGCTCTTCGCCACTTTTCATACCCTCAGTGGAATGCCACTCAACCCACTTTGGTGGCATCATTAACCCACTAACAATGCCTTGTCATCATTGCCAGCTAAGGCATTGGTTATGTAATTCTACTGTGTTTTCAAGGAATACAGAGTTTTGAACAGAAAACATTTTGCAGAGGAAGACATAAAAATGGATAGAAAAAAAATGTGGAAGAGCCCCATAAATGAAAGAACTTTTACCAGACATCTTAATGTGGTGTATAAGAGGAGAAGTGTGCCTCTCTGATGGTGATAAATGTGACAGAGGCGGGAACTGGGTGTTCCAGCAATGGGGTTGGACAGGATTCTGTGTCTTTTCTAATTAGTCAGGGAAGGTTCAAGAGGAAAGGAAGAATTCCAAGTATGAAGGTAAGGGGACAGTTTATGAATGCTGCAGTGTGGGTGGTCTGGGATAGGCAAACACTAAAGCCTGTGCTGTCCAATACAATAGACATGGGGCACATGGGGCCAAGTCGAAATTATTAAAATGAAAGAGAATTTTACAGTTCAGATCCTCCATCAAAGTAGCCACATTTCAAGTGCTCGGCAGCCACGTGAAGCTCATGGTGTCTGTGCAACCACACAGACGTCAAACATTTTCGTCCCTCCAGAAAGTTCTTTGGGATAGCCCTGCCATAGGAGATGCATCAGAGAAGAGAAGGGAGGGAGGAGTGGGAGAGAGGGAGCAGAAGGTATTGCTGACCAAGACAAGGGTGTGCGAGAGAAAGAGAAACAGGAGATGGGCTACACAGAGGTGGCCCAGAGAAAGATCCTGAATTGGGTTTGATCTTAGACTCTGGGCCTTTGCTAACTTAAAAAAAAAAAATAATGCGCCTCTGGGCAGAAACAACCCTGTGGATTTGGATGGCACATATTCCTTTTCACAAAGAAAACAGTGTACCTTCTGCAAAACTGTGAGGCAGTAAAAAGCTCGGTGGCTGTCGGGGCCGGGGGAGGACAGAGGAGGGTGGAAGGGGTAAAGACGTGAAGGCCGGGACATGATTAAAGTGGCGAAACGATTCTGTAGGATCCAAAAATGGTGACTACATGTCATTGTAGTGTCAAAACCTATAGAATGTACAACATAAGAGAGCATCTTCATCTAGATCATGGACCTCAGTTTATCACAGTGTTACCAGTATTCATTCATCCACTGTAACACAGGCACCACCCTTCTGCAAGGTGTTAACAATAGAGGAACCTGAAGGTGTGGGGGGAGGGAGTGGGTAAGGGTATGTGGGGGCTCTCGGTACTTCCTGCTCAGTGTATCTATAAACCTAAAACTGCTCTAAGGAGCAGAAGCTATGAGCTAACTCTTTCCCATACAATATTTTCAAGCCTTCACTCTAAAGCCTTCGTTTTCATGTAAACAATGAGATGACAATAAAGTATAAATTTCGCCTCAGCTAATAATCGAATGTAATTATACATATAAATATTTGTCATGTAAAATAAGCAGTGCGCCTCCCTCCGGGCATCCACGGTGCAGTGCCAGGCGCTCATCTCGTCGAGCAGAGCGCGAGCTGGATTTCAGTCCAAACTTGTCCTGTCCTCAGATGACTTTGTGTAAGTGTGCAAACCATACAAGCATATACGGTGGCACTACTGGAACCCCATCCATTACCGTTGTGGGGCTCCCAGCAGTGGCTTGTGTGCTTTTAGGGCTGGGGACAAAGGATGACCATCTTAGTAGGGTGCAAAGGACAGATCAGAGAAAGACTCATTAAGAACAGATCGCAGTCAACCTTAGGAGAAGTGCTATTTTCATTAGTGGAGAGCTAAGGATAGAGCCCCGAGGGTCCCTCAGAACTGACACTGAAGTGGAGTGGGAAGAAGTCCAAAGGGAGATGGGAGACAAGGCCAGGAGGGCAGGAGGCAAAGCACGGCAACACTGTACCTAAAAGCTGATATCTGACACTCACAGCGCCTGCTCTGAAGGGGGATCTGGAAGTGGGAGTGGTCTTGGTGAGCTCAGTTCTACAGGGTGAGGGCTGGGAACCTGGCTGGTGAGACAGCTTTTGGGAGAAAGGGTTAGGATCTAGGGTGGTTCCTACCAGGAGACCATGTAAGTGCAAATCGCAAAGACTGGAGGCTGGAAGGAAAGAGGAGAAGGAAAATGGATCTCAACAATGACTGGAATGCATCAGCTGTGCAAAATAAAACGCCTGGGAAAACCAAGCTGTGTCTTGGATTGTGGTTCAAGAAACTGGTGATGGGATAAAAAGCTTTTGCTTCCAAGGCCAGCAGTGTGAGCCCAGCCCTAGTTAGTGCTTCAGATGTCAGCATGGAAGGAGATGATAGGGCCAGCCTAACCTCCTAGAATTAGAGTCGTCCTGAAAAGAACCACCTGCCACAACAGGTAATCAGTTTCAGCAGCCAGCCTGGGGAATGGCTGGGAGGGAAGCTGAAATGGGATACCTGCTCATCCTGAGCCAGGAAGGGAGTCTCTTCAGAAAGACTGGAGCGCTGTGGAAAATGTTTACTGCTCCTGCGTATGTAGGTCAGTGTTTCCCCAGGGGGAGGCCCCGGACCCCTGCATCCAAATCACCCTGGGACACTGATATCCAAGCCGGAAGCGTGTCCGAGGTGGTGGCAAGGAGGACCCTGAACTCACCTCTTCCATGGACACACCAAATCTAGACCTACAAATAGAGCAATTCCTTCTGAGAACAACTGAGGGCTGAGTGAACAGCTCTTGCACAATCAATGAGAGACAGGCCACATCGAAAATTGTCAGGAGAGACCAGGAGGGAATAACTGTGGGAGCCCCACTCCCAAAGGGATGACCTGCAGTGGGAGGGACATCACTAAGGGGCTTGTACATGCAAGCCTGTTATATGGAACAGTGATAAATCAGCCATTTAAACACTAGACTATACTTGAAAAAAATCCATACTAGCCCCAAGGTGCCTGCCAAACGAATGGGGAACTGCCGGAACAGCGCAGGATCTGCAGAAAATTAAGAAAATAACCCCAACTGCATGTTAAAAAAATACCTAGCAATAAATTTAACCAAGGAGGTGAAAAATCTGTATTCTGAAAACTATAAGACATTGATGAAAGAAATTAAAGATGACACAAATAAATGAAAGGATATACTGTGCTTATGGGTTGGAAGGATTAACATTATTTAAATATTTATACTACCCAAAACCATCTACAGATTTAATGCAAGCCTTATGAAAATACCAATGGCATTTTTCACAGAAATAGAACGAAGAAATAAATTTCACTAAAATTTATATGGAAGCACAAAGCACCCCAAATTGACACGGTAATCTTTAGAAAGAAGAGCAAAGTTGCAATTATTATGCCCCCTGATTCCAAACTATATTGCAAAGCTATAGTAATCAAAATATAAAAACAGATACATTGGTCAATGGAACAGAATAGAAAGCCCAGAAATAAACCCTTGTTTACATGGCCAATTAATCTACGACAAAGAAGGCAAGAGTGTAAAACGGGGGGGATGACGGTCTCTTTGACAAATAATGTTGGAAAGACTGAATACATAGGCAAAAAAAAAACAAACCAATCTGACTATTTTCTTACACCACATAAAAAGTATACTCAAAATAAATTAAAGACTTAACGGTAAAACTTGAAACCACAAAATGCCCCCCAAAAAACAGGCAATAAACTCTTTGACATCAGTCTTTGCAACACTCTTCTTCTTCTTCCTTTTTTTTTTTTGGTGTATGTCTCCCTGGGCAAGGGTGACAAAAGCAAAAAATAAAGAAATGGGCCTACATCAGACTAAAAACTTTTGCACAGTGAAGGCAACCATTAATAAAATGAAAAGACGACATACTGAATGGGAGAAGATATTTGCAAATGACATATCACATTAGGGGTTACTATCTAAAATATATAAAGAACTCATAGAACTCAAAACCAAAAAAGCAAACACTTCAATTAAAAAAATGGTTTGGGAGCACATTGGACACTGAAGAAACTGGAGCTGTTAAGCTTTATCTTGGGGGAAACCTCAAGAACTGGTTTATCTGGTGTCGTGGAACCTCTTACTGCTTTCAATACATGATTAGTAATCAAGTATTTTTGTACACTTGTTTTCAGTTTTCATTTCAACAAACAAGCACTGTAATTATAGCCGTTAGAGTAGAATCTCTTAACAACAACAACAACAACAACAACAACAACACAAAAGCAGAGGATCTGAATAGACATTTCTCCAAAGAGGACATACAGATGGTCAATAAACATATGAAAAGATACTCAGTCTCATTAATCATCAGAGAAATGCAAATCAAAACCACAGCGATGTATCAACTCACACCTGTCAGAATGGCTACTATCAAAAAGTCAACAAATAACAAGTGTTGGTGACAAAGTGAAGGCATGGCAACCCTTACGTGCTGCTGATGGGATTGTAAATTGGTGCAGCCACAACGGAAAAAAGTATGGAGGTTCCTCAGAAAGTTAAAAATAGAACTACCACAGGACCCAGCAATTCCGCTTTGGGGCGCTTATCCAATGAAAACATGAACACTAATTAAAAAAGACATACGCACCCTTATGTTCATTGCGGCGTTATCTGTAACAGTCAAGATACGGAAGCAGCCTCAGGGTCCATCGGTAGAGGAGTGGGTGAAGCAGAGGTGGTACACTTGTGTGTATGCAAAGAACTATTATTCAGCAATAAAAATAAATGAAGTCTTGCCATTTGTTACATGGATGGGCCTAGAAGGTACTATGCTAAGTGAAATAAGCCAGAGAAAGACAAACATATGATTTCATGTATACATGGAATCTCAAAAAACAATACAAACCAAAGAGAAACAGATTCAAAACAGAAACAGAAACAAAGAACAAACTGATTGTTGCCAGATGGGAGGGGGCGGTGAAAAGGTGAAGGCAATTCGGAGGTGCAGACTCCCAGTTATAAAACCGATGAGTTACAGGGATATAATGTACAGCAGAGAGAAGGTACTCAATAATTTCATAATAACTCTGCTTGGTAACAGTGACTAGATGTACGGAGATCACATTGTAAAGTATATGAATGTAGAATCATTATGTCGTACACCTGAAACTAATAGAATATCGTTGTCAACTGCCAACTAAATCTTGATAAAACAAAAAGACCCCTGAATCTAATGGAATATCGTCATCAGCCCTCAACTATATTTTAAGCAAATAAACAAAAACACAGACAAAAAACAACACAGACTCCCAGGCCCACCCTGGACCAAGTGATCTGTGATCTGTGTCTTTAGGGACCGGATGGGGACATCAGCACTTTAATCAGCTTCCTAAGGGTTTCTCTGTGTACCCTGCAGTGAGGAGGGTGTTGATGTAGACTGGTGGTTCCCCAACTCCAGGGAGCCTCAGAGTCTCCGAGGGCTTCTTTGCACACCTCCTGCTGGCCTCACCTCCAGAGATGCCATCTCAGTATCTCAGGAGGGGCCTGAGAATTTACATTTGTGGCAGGTTCCTTGATGGTGCTGCTGGATTAGCAGCCACCGTTTGAGAACCTCTGCTGGAGACGGAGGCTCTCTCTTGACCGGGCAATTTCTTAAAAGCCAAGGAAGTGTAAAATTCCCCTTACATTCATCCGCAGGATTGAACTAGCTTTACCACCCTGCTATTCAGATGACTAATGCCCATGACCTTTGTTTCACCTTGTTAAATAACTTGGAGTTTTGAATTGGCAATGTGAAAAGGGATCTCACCTGGCCAGCCCTAATCTTGCGTATTGTCCTGGTTCCAAATGTTTATATTATCACCAGTCCTGTCCTTTTCTCCTCTGGCAGTGATCTGCAGAAAATCATTCAGCTTTGTGTTACCTTGAACTTCAGAAACTAAAATCAGCCCCTTTCTCCACTTGCCTTAAAGAGATACCCTTGAAAGAAATGCTTACAGAGAGAGAGAGAAACCTGAAAATAGTCTGAAATTCAGAAAGTGTTATTTTGGGGAGCTTTCTGGGACAGGATGTGCCCCTCATTAGCTAAAGGAAGCCCAGCTTCTGATAAACACTACTTTGCCTTGCACACATCAAAGAGAGCCATTTATTGAAGGAAGGGATGGAAGTATTTGATGAGGCTCTTCTGCAGACTGCGGGTAAACAGGATAAGCCCTATCAATGAGAGCTTACACTGGGCCAGGCCTGGGGCCCCAGGAACAATGGAGCAGCAAGAACCCTCGGTCCTGACAAGATTGTTCTGCCAAAAGAATGGCTGTAAACAGGATTAGTTGTAATGAGATTATCAACTCCGACCCGGAGTTCTGAGCTGGAGAGTTGCATGAAGAAAAGACACAGGAGCAGCTTGGGGGTGGGGCGGGGGCGGGGGCAAGGCGGGGGCGGGGATTACAAAGCAAACGCTAAGGGCTTTCCAGTCCTGATCCTTCTGACCCAGGGGTGCCATCCCTCCTGGGCTGAAAACTTAGTCACTCTAACTGCAAGTACTCCTGTGCAGGAGCAGGAGAGCCAGCAGCCAAAGCACTGGGGAAGTGGTTCTCAGTCAAGGGACACTGGCAATATCTGGAGGCGCTTCGGTTGTCACAGCTGGGGAGGAAGGTGCTCCTTGCATCCAGGGGCAGAGGCCAGAGGACATCCCCCCCAGTACCCCTTCTGAGTCCTCTAATGGGTCCTAAGCTTCACCCAGGCCTATGGCTAGGAGAGGGAGAATGAGTGGGCTTCCCAGTGAAAGAGCCTTACTTAGAAATGGGGCCCAGAAAGAAAAACAGAGCAAGGACAGAAAATAAGTCAGGGATATCGGTTTTTAGAAATACAAGACCTTTCCATTCTCCTCTCTAAAAGATAAACTGGGGCCATGCCTAAAACCACTGCCTCAAAGCCCTAGAGCTAAGATAAGCATTTTTGGTAGAGTGGCCCCAAATTGGACCGTCAGCGTTCTGGCACCAGTACTAAGGTTCGGCAGCCCAGTCACTGAATCCAGGGGATGTGAGAATACAAGTGGAGACAGAAGCCCTCGGTTTGCAGGCAGAAGCGCGGATCCAGAGACTGGAAGGCTGGGACTTAAGGCACAGCTAAGGCCGCGAGCTAAGGTCCCCTATAGAGGGCTTATGGGCTAGGACACAAAACAAACCTCAACAAATTCAAGAGAATTGAAATCATATCAAGCATTTTCTCAGACCACAAGGGCCTGAAACTAGAAACCAATCTCAAGGAAAAAACTCAAAAACACTCAGATTCATGGAGACTGAATAGCCTGCCATGAAACAATGAATGGGTCAATAATGAGATCAAGGAAGAAATCAGAGTTTCTGGAAACAAATGAAAATGAAGACACGACAGCCCAAAACTTATGGGACACAGCAAAGGGAAGTTCATAGCAATACAGGCCTACGTAAAAAAGATGGAAACATTTCAAATCGACGACCTAACCCTACATGTGCGAGAACTGGGGCAACAACAACAACAAAAGCCCAGAGGCAGCAGAAGGAAGGAAATAACCAAGATCAGAGCAGAACTGAATGACACAGAGACTAAAAGAACAGCTCAAAGGATCAATAAACCCAGGAGCTGGTTCTTTGAAAAGATAAACAAAATCGATAAGCCCTTAAGCAGACTCATCAAGAAAAAAAGAGGGCGAAAATAAATAAAATCAGAGATGAAAGAGGAGAAATTACAACTGACAAAGGATTGTAAGAAATTACTGCAACTATTATAGGCCAAGAAATTTGAAAACCCGGGTGAAATGGACACATTTCTAGAAAAGTATAATTTTTCCAAAACTGAATGAAGAAGAAGCAGAAAGCCTGAACAGACCAATAACAGCTGGTGAAATTGAAGCAGTAATCAAAAAATTCCCGGCACGCAGAAGCACTGGACTGGATGGTTTCACAGGAGAATTCTGCAAAACATTTAAGGAAGAGCTAACCCCTGTCCTTCTCAGACTACTCCAAAAAATCCAAGAAGAGGGAAGCCTCCCAAACTCTTTTTATGAGGCCAGCATTATTCTAATCCCGAAACCAGATAAAGGTACAACAAAGAAAGAAAACTACAGGCCAATATCACTGATGAACACAGATGCTAAAATCCTCAACAAAATATTGGCAAACCGCATCCAGCAATACATTAAAAAGATCATCTACCATGATCAAGTGGGATTCATCTCGGGGATGCAAGGATGGTACAATATTCGCAAATCAATAAACATAATACATCACATAAAGAAAAGGAAAGACAAAAACCACATGATTATATCAATAGATGCGGAAAAAGCATTTGATAAGGTACCGCACCCATTTATGATAAAAACACTCAGCAAAGTGGGAGTAGAGGGAGCATACCTCAACATAATAAAGGCCATATATGAGAAACCTACAGCCAACGTCATACTCAATGGGCAAAAACTAAAACTTTCCCACTAAGACCAGGAATGAGACAAGGATGTCCACTTTCACCACTTCTATTCAACACAGTAGTGGAAGTCCTAGCCATAGTGATCAGACAAGAAAAAGAAAAGACATCCAAATTGGAAGGGAGGAAGTAAAACTGTCACTGTTTGCAGATGATATGGTAGTGTACATAGAAAACCCTATAGACTCCACCAAAAATCTACTTGACCTAATAAGTGAATTTGGCAAAATAGCAGGATACAAAGTCAATATTCAGAAATCTAAAGCATTTTTGTATGCCAACAATGAAATATCAGAACCATAAATTAGGGGAAAATATCCCATTCACTATAGCAGCAAGAAAAATAAAGTACCAAGGAATAAACCTTACCAAGGAGGTAAAAGACCTGTACTCAGAAAACTACACAACACTGAAGAAAGAAATCAAGAAAGACACAAATAAATGGAAGCATATAGTGTGTTCACGGATTGAAAGAATTAACATCATCAAAATGTCCATATGACCCAAAGCAATTTATAGAGGCAATACAATCACTATTAAAATACCAATGACATATTTCACAGATGTAGAACAAACATTTCAAAAATTTATATGGAACCATAAACAACCCTGAATAGCTGGAACAATTTTGAGAAAGAAGAACAAAGTCAGAGGGATCAAAATATCTGATATTAAACTATATTACAAGGCCACTGTAACCAAAATAGTCTAGTACTGGCATAAGAACAGACACATAGACCAATGGAACAGAGTAGAGAACCCAGAAATAAACTCATGTCTCTACAGTCAATTAATATTCGACAAAGGGGGCAGAAGCATAAAATGGAGTAAAACTAGCTTCTTCAACAAATGGTGTTAGGAGATCTGGACAGTTACATGCAAAAAAATGAAACTTGGCCACCAACCTACACCACACACAAAAATAAATTCAAGGTGGATAAAAGACTTAAATATAAATCATAACACCATAAAAGTCCTAATGGAGAACATAGGCAGGAAGATCACAGATATTTCACACAACAATATTTTCACTGATATATTCCCCAGAGCAAGGGACATAAGGAAAGAATAAACAAATGGGACCTTATCAAAATAAAAAGCTTCTGCCTGACTAAAGAAAACATCAGTGAAATGAAAAGGAAACCAATCGTATGGGAAAATATTTTCCAAATGATACTTCAGAAAGGGTTTGATCTCCAAAATATATAAAGAACTCATACGACACCACTCTAGGAAAACAAACAATCCAATTAAAAAATGGGCAAAGGACCTGAACAGACACTTCTTCAATGACAACATACAGAGGGCCCAGAGACACATGAAAGGATGCTAAGCATCACTAGCCATCAGAGAAATGCAAATCAGAACCACAATGAGATACCACTTCACACCAGCCAGAATGGCCTTCATAAAGAAATCAACAAACAACAAGTGCTGGCGAGGATGTGGAGGAAAGGGAACCCCAGTGCACTGTTGGTGGGAATGCAGACTGGGGCAGCCACTGTGGAAAACAGTTTGGAATTTCCTCAGAAAACTAAAAATGGAACTGCCTTTTGACCCAGCAATTCCACTGCTGGGATTATACCCTAAGAATCTTGAAACACCAATTCAAAGGAACCTATGCACCCCTATGTTCATAGAAGCACAATTTACAATAGCCAAGAACTGGAAGCAACCTAAGTGCCCAACAGTAAATGAGTGGATCAAAAAACTGTGGTACATTTACACAATGGAATCCTACGCAGCAGAAAGAAAGGAGCTCCTACCCTTCACCACAGCCTGGATGGGGCTGGAGAGCATTGTGCTGAGTGAAATAAACCAGGTGGTGAAAGACAGATACCATGTGATCTTACCTATAAGTGGAACCTAATCAACAAAACAAATAAGCGAGCATAATCTAACCAGAGACATTAAAATAAAGAAGAAACTGACAGTAGCCAGAGGGGTAGGGGGAGGGATAATGGGGGAAAATAGGGGAAGGGCCATCAAGGAACATGTGTAGAGGTCCATGGACAAAGCCACAGGGGACAGGTTCGATGGTAGGAGGTGGGGACGAGTGGGGCAGGGGGTAGTGGTGGTGGGGGGGAATGGAGACAACTTTACTTGAACAACAATAAATTTTTTTTTCTTTTATTGATTCTAGAGAGAAGGGAAGGAAGGAGAAAGAGAGGGAGAGAAACATTGATGTGAGAGAAAAACATCAACTGGTTGCCTCCTGCATGTGCCCTGACTGGGACTGAACTGGCAACCCAGGCACGTGCTCTGACCAGGAATCAAGCCTGCAACCCTTTGGTCTGAGGATGATACCCGACCAATGGAGTCACACTGGCCACGGTCACAGGTGGTCTTTGAAGCTGCGGGTGTGGATGAAATTACAAAGGGCCGAAAGCAGAGTGAGAAGGGGGCTGCGCAATGAAAAATGGCAAAAGATTCCACAATGTCTTGTATTTATTTTCACTCTCTGTTCCCAATTTTATTGCAGGTTTCTTGGTGTTAGGGGCAGCTTTAGAAACTTAAAAAAAATTTTTTTTAATCATTTTCATGATTCGGACCACGTAGATGCTTAAGAATTAATCATAAGTGAATTAATTAAACATTTTCTCCATCATTACACTTGAGGAAAGAGCCTTCTCTTGACCTTCATCCCCTTTAACTATTTGAGTTTTGCCATCATCACGGGACTGAACCGTCTCTTTAGCTAATTGTCTGACTTTGGCATTGTCAAATCCGCTGGCTTATTCTCTGCTCTCCTGCAAACTCGGCAGCATTCAGCACTGCAGACGCCCCTCCTTCATTTACCAGCTGCCTCCCGTGGTTTCCCTATCACTATGTTTTCTTGTTTTGTTTTGCTTTTCTCCTTTTCTTCAATCTTCTTGAATGCTACTCTGCAGCCTCCTTTGCTAGCCCTGTTCCTCCCTTGGTCCCCTGAAAGCAGATTATTACTCAAATTTCTTTTTGTCTCTCTCCTCTCCTTTTCCGACTCTACCTTCACAATCTCATCCATGCTCTCAGCTAATGGCTTCTGTGACAATCACTTCCAAATCTAAGACTCAAGCCCTATGTGTTTTCTGATCATTTAGGGCCCAGTTCTCTGGAACTGAGATAAGGAGGTGAGTACCGGTACCTTTTCACAAAGCGGCCAGCAGCCCGTGGTAGATGCTGGAAGCCAACACTGGCCTGATGGTGTAGACAGGACAGAGGTAGAGCAGGGGACAAGGCAGGGAAGGTGACACTGATGGGGGTGGGGGGGCAGTCAACCAGGACACAGACTTGAAGGACTGGGATAAAAATAGGAAGAGTGAGAGATGCAAGGTATAGGCAGGCCTGATGTCAGCTGAAGATTTCTCACAGGGCCCCTGAGGTCTGATCGCCGCATGGCTCTTCCGCGGGTTCATGGACTCCTCGTGAGATCAGGCACGACACGTGAATACGGGGTTGCAGACCACATTTCCATGAGGCTTTGCCCTGTCACTCTGCAGGGCCCTCCTTCCTGCTTTCTCCACGTTCACCTGGAGTTTGTTCTCCAGGGTTCCGTACTTGGCTGGCTTCTTTTCGTTTCCTTTTCCACTTTGTAGGGATATCGTATCCACTCCCACGGCTTGAGATACTATGTTTAGGTTGACAGCTCCCCAAAAGATATCTCCAGACTAAACTCCAGACCTGTAGTTCTACCTATCGATTCCATAAAAACCTTAGAATCTGCACTCCCCAAACTGAAGCCATTATCTCCTCCTCCAAGCTGACTCTGTTCCTCTGCCTGTGTTTTATCTCCGAATAATGACATGAGCAGCCACCTGATCATCCATCCCAGAAACTGGGGGGTCATCTTACCTGATCTCCCTCTACCTGGAAGTCAATTTTGCCTCAATCATTTGGTCCCGCTCTTCCTGGGTCCACAGCCAGTTTCTTCATTATCCCCCATCCTACCTGGCTATTTTAGCAGTTTCCTAGCCAGTCACCTGTGTCCAGTTTTGTGAGACCCCAAACCACCCTCCAGGACACTCTGTAATTTTCCTTTCAAAGTGGGACGTTGACGATCTCACTCCACAGCTGGATGACTTCTCATTGCCTACCCCCAGATAAAATGTAAACACAATCCCTGGCACACAGTCTCCTTCCTGATTTGCCCTCTTCCTTCTTGGGTTATTTACAGCCATTTTCCCAGTTGTTTCTCATGCTTCATCTGCCGCCAGGGCGACCTCCGAAACCGCTGTGTTCTCCTAGCTAGCTGCCTGTGCGCAGGGACGCCCACGGCTGGGATGCCCTTTCTTTTCCATTTTAACATTGTTTAAGCACAGCTTTTAAAATGAGGGACTTTAACGGTAGTTAATTCTTTAAACTATTTTTTCAATTACAGTTGACATTCAACATTGTATCCATTTCAGGTGTTTTTTGGATATGTCTCCTCAGGCAAGGGAAACAAAAGAAAAAATAAAGAAATGGCACAACTCGAACTAAAAAAATAAAATAAAATAAAATTGCACAGCACAGGAAACCATCAACGAAATAAAAAGACAACCTACTGAATGGAAGAAGATATTTGCCAATGATATATCCAATAAGGGGTTAATACCAAAATATATAAAGAGCTCATACAACTTAACACCAAAAAAAGAAATAAATATCTGGTTAACAAATGGGCAGAACACTTGAAAAGACATTTCTCCAAAGAGGACACACAGATGGCCAATAGACATATGAAATGTTGCTCAATGTCATTAATCATGAGAGAAATGCAAATCAAAACCACAATGAGATATCCCCTCACACCTGTCAGAATGGCTACCATCAATACCCCAACAAATGAGTGTTGGCAAGGATGTGGAGAAAAGGGAACCCTCGTGCACTGTTGGGGGGAATGCGGACTGGTGCAGCCACAGTGGGAGACAGTGTGGAGGTTCCTCGAAAAATTAAAAAGAGAACTATCACCTTACCAAGCAATCCCACTTCTGGGTGTTTATCCAAAGAAATCCAAAACTCTAATTCGAAAAGAGATACGCATCTCTCTGTTCATTGCAGCGTTACTCATAATAGCCAAGGTACGGAAACAAAGGCCAACTCACCGTTGAAAACTCAGTTCTTGCATCATCTTTTCTCTGAAGCCTTCTCTGACATTTTCTGTTTTGTTTTTTCTAGACCTTTCCACTACCTCATCCCTTGTGCACACCTGTAATGCAGCACTCAGTGGACTGAACTGGAATTCTTTGCCGAGGTCTTTATCTTCCCCACTGAAGTCTGAACTCCAGGAGGGCAGAGCCTCGTCTCAGGGTTGCCCCCTCCTCCGCAGCTGGCACAGTGCTTCTGAAACTACGTTCTTCGGAGTTCTAGTCCCATGCGTTATTCAAACGTATTTCTCACTGAGAATCTATGGTCAAATATGTTTGAGGAAAGCTGTATGTTGACAATACACGTGAGCTCAGGGAAGTCTGTCAGCAGAAACCAGTCTGACCTGGTTTAACTCAGTCTTTCCAAACCCCAGGGCAGGGGAAGACCCTTAGCCCATCCTTACAACGCGGGAGCGCAAGGGACCCAGGTTGAGATGTGCCCAGGGCGGCCTGGGGGAACAGAGGCAGGCTAGCCCAGCCTCAGGGCCACCCCTCCCCACCACAGCATTTCTGGAGGAAGTGATCTCCATCACTCACAATAAGATAGTCAGCAATTTAATCCCAGGAGGGAAACTCTCTGGTAGCCTAATACTCCCAGAGGCTGAATGTCAGAATTGTATGTGAACATCAGATGAGTTTTATTATGTAAAGAAAGTCAAGTCTTCCAGGATGTTCCGGTCTCATATTCATTCCTGTGGTCACACTCAGCTTTGAACTGGCGTGCCTTGGGCTGAATCACATCCCTAAGCTGAACTCACTTATGGCCTTGCATCTATTATCCTATTGTTGGTATTTTCCTGTGTATGGCCTAGTGGTCTCCAATTACAACTCTCTAGGCTTCCCGAAGGCAGACTCCGGTCCTCCCATGGACTCTGCAAGTCCCAAGCATGCAGGGCAGCAAGTGAATGTTTACCGAATATAGGAAACACAAGTATAATTTAATATTTCCTATCTGCATTGAGGCAGTGGAAGTTTAAATGTGATGACACAGAGCCTAAGCTCCTCCTGTGTGTCGAAGTCGAAGCCCTGGGGGGCACTGTCTGCAACTGCTGAGGCTGAGGGGAGCAGACACTTTTGCGTCGCTTCTACCCAGAAGAAAGTGAATTCTCGAGTTCCTATTTAGTGCCCAGACCCGCGGATGGGAGAAAGGGTCCCATGAGCATCTCTGACTTGTATATCCCGCATATTCCCCCCAAGAAGGCCAATTGTTTTAAAGACATGGAAATGTATTTCCAGTTCTGCACGGAGGCAGTGCCGAGCAGGGGGTTCGGCTACCACGGTGCCCAGCGCATGGGCTGGAGCCCTGGCTCCCACACTAGCTCCCCGTGTGCCCCCGTTTTCTCCTCTTTAAAACGGGGATAATAGTCATAGCACTTGCCTCCTCGGAGTCTTATGAGGACCAAGTGAGTTACAGTAGATGTGGGACATAGAGGAGCGCCTGGCACATAGCAAGTGCTATGTGTGTTTATAAAATCAATCCATATCAGTTTCTAGGCTCGGGCAGATTCGGGGTGAGGCAATGGGTCATGGCCAGAGAGTGCAGATGATCTGTAGTGCCAGCACCTACCGTTTGAACGCAGAAATAGAAGCTAGTACTTCTGCTGTCCACGTCCATCCCCCTGACAACCTACAAAGTGGGTATTATTTTCACGTTTTTAGAGCGACAGGCTCAGAGGCAGACGTGCTCAGGGCTATGCAGCTCCACATTAGGCGACGGAGCCAGCCCTCAGATTCACGCCTGTTTCACTCCCAACCCTAGGCCCTTCTCATCAAGTGACACTTTCTCCCGTGAGGGTGTCTGGGTTCAAGGCAACCTGCTACTTTCATGACTCTCTGGTTGGGAAATGGTTCATAAACTTCTTAAATCAAACAATTCATGTCATATCCTACCGATATGCCTGGAAGTAATTAGCGCTTCTATTAGAAGAGTTAAATTTGCACATGACCCTTTTATTTTTCACACTCTACAATAAAAAGCAAGCCTCTTTCCTCCTTCATTTTCTCCATTCCCAAAATCTTGGGCATCATTTCAAAGGCAAATGCATAGACTGTTTTATTTATTTTATTGTTTACTGTGCATTAACTCTACGGCTATGTCTCAAGAGGTCGTTTCTTTCAGAAATGATTTATGCATTTATAAACATTTAAAATATATGTATAAATGAGATGAAACTTTCCTAGTGTTACAGGTTCCTTCCTTATATCCCCAGTACACAGATGAGGAAAGGAAGCCCAGGAGTGACTCAGTGGCTCACACAGGTCTCCCCTGCGTGTCTGCCCCGGCTTCTGTCTGAGCCACTTGGTTGAATTTCTATTCAGTGTTATTACTGAGGTCTTATTGTTAAGAATATGTTCTTTGGAGTTTCTGCTTATCTCTAAGTTAAAAAAATGTTTTGTTTTGTTTCTGTTTGCTTTTTCAACCTTC
This sequence comes from Mormoops blainvillei, assembly GCA_004026545.1. Classification (NCBI taxonomy): domain Eukaryota; kingdom Metazoa; phylum Chordata; class Mammalia; order Chiroptera; family Mormoopidae; genus Mormoops; species Mormoops blainvillei. The sequence continues at coordinate 52,734 of PVJD01002591.1, read as the reverse complement.
AGCTTCCATGACCTTATTAAAAAAAAAAAAAAGCGCAACGCAAGCTGAGCTGGTCTAAAAGCAGCCTGTTCGCAACATGATATGGGACCTGGATCCGCGCCAGCTAAACCTTGGTGTATGGTTCTCCAAACACTTTTCGACAATTTTCCAAGTGGCAATTGGTTTATTTCCATTGAAACACCCAAAGATGCTGAATTAATAGTACATTTCCAAAACGATTGAATAAGCAGTGGTAAAAAAGTAATTACATACGTCAGAAGGGGGACTAAGAGAGCTAAAGAAATTTTTTTTAAACTTTGAAACGTAGGCACCATTTAACATTCTTGTATTTAACCAAATGCATTTGGAAGATGAGAATTGCTTAATATGACATCCTAATAGCCTATAGTTTTTATTAAGATTGATATTTGATGGACCAGGTTACCTCTAACATGACTTTCTGCTTTAAAATTTATGATTCTCTATAAAAAGAAAGTCATTTGCTCCCTTAACCTGGAAAACCTAGTGAATTACATAAACCAGCTGTGGAAAGTATTTCTGAATTGTTAAAAAAAAAAAAAGGCATCATATTACACATCGTTTGCCAAAGCCATCTTCCCTTTGTCACTGTGGACGTAACTGGTGATCTTTCTGCATGAGACATATTAGAGAAGCACAGATGAAATAAATGATGGTCCTTTCCAAACATAGACGGTAGAATTATGTGATTTAAATTGTGAAGTCAGGACTAATCTCTTAGGCTTTGAAAATTACTCCCTCTCATCCTCTCTAACTCCCCTTCCCCCTTTTATCTAAGGGGGGAGAGTGAGGTAGATAAATATGACTTTGAAAGGCCTCATTTAAAGACTGTGACTAAAGAAACATTAATTATAGTGGTAAATAAATCTTGGAGATCTCAAAGCCAAGTCCATTCTTCTTTTCATTTTGTTGACTCACTCTCTGGGAGTCCCACCCTATCAAGCAGAGCTGCTTCTGCATGGCTGTCCTTAACAGTCCAATCCAAATGCGACATTCCAGTCCTTCAAGAGTGGTATTGAAGTCCCCTCCAAACCCTTCGACATGCCTCTTCTTCCTCCCAGCCCCGGTCGAGGTTTAGGTCGCACGATTCCTCTTCTGAAGAGTCAGCAACTGCTCCAGCCTCCTGGTTGCTGACACCACGCCCTTAACCCAGGGCCGCAGTGCAGCCAGTGGAGGTCTCTGCCGCCACACCGCACTCCGAGTCTTGGTCACTGTGGTCACGGGTAGGGTTCTACTTGCCGCCTTGTCCCCAGTCCCCATCTCCACCAAAGTCTTCACCTACACAGGTGTCCTTGCCCTCCTTTGCCAATATTTACAAAAACCATTCCTCCGAGTCACCACCAAATCCTCCCACAGGGCCTCTGCTGCAACCTCTAGACTATGTCAACTGGGCAATTTCCCTCCCCGCAAAGGTCATTTTGCAACGTCTGGAAAACGTTTTTGGTTGTCACATCTGGGGGGTGGGGGCAGTGCTGTTGGTATCTGGCAAGGAGAGGCCAGGGCTGGGGCTGAACGTCCTGCCTCGGACAGGGCAGCCCCCTCACAACAAAGAGGCGCCCAGCCCTCAATGTCAACAGAGCCCAGGCTGAAACACCCTGACCAGGACAGAGTGGAAGCCTTTATTCTTTCTGTACTTTTGGCAGAAAGACAAAAGCAAAACAGAATCTGTCCTCCAGGCACATCCCTGAAGCCTGCTGCTCTCTTCCTGACTTCTCGTCTCGGGACTGGAGAAAATCACAGGGCCTTGCAGACCCAGTCCTTCCGTTCCCCACGTGGGCCCTTCTCCTGCCTGTCCAGGGCCTGGGCAGAGGGCGCCTTCTGAGCAGAGAAGCTTTTCAGACCGGTGGCTTCCACCCTGGCTGCTCGTCACATTCCTGTCATTTCACCTACTTAGAATACGGATACTCCAAATTCAAATTAAATTAGTCTGGGATGGGGTCCGGGGGATACGTTTTAGACGTCCCCCAGATCATAACTCTGTGCATCCAGAGCTAATAAGACCCAGGACTGGCACCCAGTTCACTGAGAGCAGAGCAGAGCTGCCTGAAGAGCTGCAGGAAATCACATCTGGAGCCCTGAAGCACTACAGGGCACCCACCCTCCCGGGAGAAGGAAAGTCTCCCAACTGTATGGTCCGCCGGGGTCATCGGGGCAAATAATTCAGATTCTTTGAGGGTCTTTGTTCAGAGTCTTTCTATATCTCAAACCATGGCTTACACTAATTTTAACTATTTATCAAAATCAGGAAATGAGGATAAATCAAAGGTTTAAAGCTATCTTCATAATTAAGCACTCTGCTAGCTATTTATTCGTCATGGGGAAAAATGTTTTTATGCTCTTGTGAAAAGATAAAGTAACCCTAAACTAAAGCTTTGCGATGAATTATGGTTTATGAAAAATAATGGGATAGTATCATAAATCACAAACATTGTCTCTGTGAAATACGACCAGTCTAATTCTGTACATTTCCTTCCTGTTTCAATACAATGGAGTCTTTATAAGACAAATTAATCTAACATTAACCTTGGAACCATTGCTCTGCTTTCCGTAATGAAACTGATGAAATAAAAACACTTCTCAATGCTCAAGAATCTCATTAAATAATCTGCAACTTAAGTAAATCCTATCTAATTTCCGCTTCTTGTTTGTTGGTTTTTGTTGTTGTTTTTTCTTCTGAAGTCACACACAGCATTCTACAGCAGAGTAAACACTGGACCCTAAGCTGGCGAGTCTGAAGTCTAGTTCATGCCATGGTGCCACTTCAGCAAGTCACTTAACTTCTCCAGACTGTCTGCTTGTTGGGAATGTTGTGGTGTCTCCAGGTGATATGTAAAATTATTATAAGTTTGAATTAGCGAGAAGGCAGATTACCAATTTGACAACCCTAAATAACAATCAAGTGCCTGGTTTATTGCCTTGGCTTTTCGTGTGTAAACATGCTATATATCAATCAACAAAAATGTCCTGAGTACTCTCTCGACAAAAAAAAGTGGGGCATTGCTATGGAGAATTCAAAGAAATGATACTTAGAGCTCCATGGTTTTACTATCAATAAGATTATAATTTAGCTAGAGGGACACAGTAACATCAGATGAAAATATTCAGAAGCACCAATAGGTATTTCATTACATCAGTGAACATTTATTGGGAACCCAGTGAATGAATTAGATCCTAACCGAATGAGTATCAAAAATAATAGTGCAGGTGTGTGTAGGGACAAGTTGTGACTTTCCTCCATTCACATAAACTACAGCCACACACTGCATTCATGCCTCAGTTAGCAGCATGGTGCTATCCACCATCTCAAGTATCTTTCAAGTAGCTAACTTACTACTATGGAAATAATGGTGCTTTATCTTATTATTGAGTAATTCTCAAGTTCCCTCCCTCCTACCTACGCCTCCAGCTGAGAGGATCCCCTCTGCGGTGTTCCACGGAATGTCTCTAAATAAGCTGAGAGCTGGTGGTCATCGATAATTTGATAGCTAATTTAATTAAATCCACATTGATTGAATACCTGGTGGGGCAGGTGCGTCTTGAGTAGGGTGTTAAATGCTGACCATACAGAGAGTAGCTATTATTTATAACTTGCATGTATAGTTCATAGTCAAGTGGGGTAAGGTACTTGGAAATAATTAAATTATGGGACACTGTGATAAAAGCACAATCATAAGCCCTGTTCAGCATCACAGTGGGAGCCCATTCATTCATTTGTTTGACGAATATGTATTTGGTACCTATTTCCTCGAGTCACTGTCCCAGTTGTGCAGCAAACACTGAGGGAAAAATAGACACGGTCTCTAACCTTATGGAACCTGCAGATTAACAGAAGAATAGACAATAAACAAGTGGGTACACAAATAGCAAAAACAGTTTGGAATTCCCAAGACACGAAGTTCTATAACGGAAACGACCAGGGCACAGCGATAACGGGAGGGGTGGATCTCCACTCTTGAAGGTTTCCCAGGCCCCTCGGCTGAGACCTGAAGAGCAGAAGAGCCCGTCTCGCGAGGAGCAGAGGCGAGAGCCCCCCCTGCCTTGCCCGCCGGTCAGGGGCACAGCACGGGCTGAGGCAGGAGGCAGCGCGGAGCGCGGCGTGCCCGAGGACCGGAGAGGCGGGTGCTCGGTTCACGAGGAGAGCGGTGGCGCTGCGGCAGGGGGCAGGTCAGGCAGGGCTTCGTGGGCCATGATAATTTTATTTAAAACCCAATGAGCGGCCTATGAAGGGCATTAAATTGGGGCTGACAATGATCTATTTAGGTTTCAGAGAATTATCCTGGGTGCTAAACAGAGACTGTACCGGAGCGGAACACGTGCGCTTTGAGGAGACAACCTAGGTGACGGAGGTGATGTAGATCCGGCTGGTGGCAGTGGGCATGCAAAAAAAACCCCCCAAAAAACAAAAACAAAAACCCCCCAAAACACAAAGCAAACAAACAAACAAAAAAGGCTGGATTTGAGGCTTATTTTGGACAGTAGCGGTTGTAGAGAGTGAGGGAAAGAGAGGACACCTGTGAAGGGGACAAGCTGGCCACTGCACACACCATCTTGTGTCTTGGGGAAGGTCATGGGGCTGCGGATGAAAATGAACAAGTTTCTGGCAACTGCAAGGCACCGAAGGGTAGGAACAGGTGAAGTCACTCTGGGAATTAAAAAGACAAGGAGACCTGTCCTGAGTGATTGCACTGCCCACAGGAGCTAAACAACGTGCTGTGCGCAAGGTCCCTTTAACAGTTTCATATCACCTGTGTATAGAGAGCAACGTGGTGCGAAGGCATTGGCCAGCGTATAGCCTTGACACACGGGGCAGGACGTGGAGTAGATTTCCCAGAAGGTTAAGGGAACACAGGACGCAGTCTCCTTCTCTAGTGTGGGCCTCTTGCAAGGCCTTGGGTATAATTATGTATTTGTAGTTTAGTACTTTCTTTTTTAAATTCTAGAGAGACTCCAAATTCCATTAGTTCAGGCCTCACAAAGTCCGTCTCTGCCCCCAATGGCGCAGATTAAGGAACATACAATTAAAAACCACCAGTGACCTAACAATGTGACTGCCGATGAGGCCTCTTTAGACTATTACCTCCGTGCTGGGTCAACTGGAAGTGGCAGGCAAGCATATTCTTTGAAGAAAAGCTTTCCTGTTCAGAGCTCCTTCCTGACCTCTTCGCATGGGCCTCAGTGAGAAGATGGGTCATGGCTCTGCCGGAGCCGGCACGCCTGGGGCAAGGCCGGCACAGCGGGGCTGCGCCTCGGGTCTCCCTCTGGCAGTGGGAACACCCCGGGGGCAACCGACAGAGTGGGCCGCCCACACAACCCAGAGCGCCTATGGCTCTTCAGACCCAAAAAGCTTGAAAAAGGGGGAAAAAGAGTTAAAAAAGTCTAGGCAGACCGGCTACGTGGTTTGCAGAGCCCAGGGAAAAACGAACATGTGGGTGGGACTCTGGTTCAAAAAGTATTAAAAATGTCAAGATAATGACGGCAAAACGTAAAACCAAGAACCAGGATCCTTTTAAACAGGGGGCCTGATCTGGTTCCATGGCCGCACCCCATGAAGTCAGCCCTGGGGACAGAAGAAATCTTAGGGACAGGGTTCTCCCATTTACTGGGCATGTACCATGTTCCGGACACACAGCCAGACATGCCCAATTCATTTTATCTTCAGAACAACTCTGCGAGAGAAATATTAGTATCGACACTTCACTGGTGAGAAAAAGTCTCAGACAGGTTAAGTTATTTGCACACACACATGCAGGTAATATGTTTATGTCCTACAGAGGAGGAAGAGAAGAGACCAGGGGTCCCTGCCCACGTATTGGTCAGAACCAGAAACGTTTGGGCCGCTAGCTCACTTAACAAAGCCAAGGTGTCAAAGTGGCTTGATGGCTATTGCTGTGAACCACAGCCGAGGCAGTAAACAGGAAACTGAAAACACCAAGGTCCTACCATCTCCTTGAACCATTTAGCTTTGAACTAATGCCAGGAGGTTGCCATTCCAGCCAGAGCAGGCACGTTTGCTTTTGTGAAAGCTCCCAGACATTTGGGTTTTGTATTTAGCTACTCTTGTTGGCATAGGGTTAAATGACTACTGTTTTACTTGCAATTTGTTTATATTAAAAGTGAAAGGTCAAATTCACACGGGGTGAAATAAAGGACTCTTTATAAACATGCAAACAAATGCAAGTGTTCCCTGCCAAAAAAATATCCAAACAAACCAAACCAGAAACAAGAAATATCTCCTCAGCTCAGGCGGCACAGTTCTTCCACGTAGATGAAAGGAAATCCTGAAGGTCAAGACCAAACTTAATCAAATGCAAATTCAATGTTGCTCCTTAGTAGACACTAAGTGAAGGGAGAATTGCTACTTATCTGGCTAACCTGAACACTGTGGACACCTGCACTACAAACAGATGCTAAGAAGATCTATTAAGGAGTCGGAACCTTCTAGCATTTTGTTAACAGTCTTTAGAGTCCCTGGAACACTCTCCTATCGTCGCTCATGCGTGCTTCTTTACACACATCTATAAAGCATAGTTAAGATTCCTTTTATAAAAAGAAAAATTATTTACCTGAGTTCAAACATACAGATGCATGCTTACATGTGACCTTCAAACATAGGCATTGTTAGCCTTTATGATGGTTTAGCAAGAAGAGTAACAGTAGGACCTTCATACTCCTGAATCCAAGAGATGACAGACTTAAAAGTCTTTGCCAGTGTGATTTTTAAAGTGCATGTGGATCCAACATGATTATCGCAAGGAGACATGGCCTTGGAGTAATACAAGGAACTGGACTTGAGCCTGCCATGGGCCAGTGCCAGCTCTGTGGCCCTAGAAACTGGTGAAACTGGTTTGGTACTGACTGTGATCTACACACATGAAACTCAGGTCTTCCACTGAGAGGGGAGATTACAGGTTCGTGGTTCTGGTACCTTTTCTGAGAAGGGAGGACATGGAAATGGGCATCTTTTCTCTCACCCATCACCCTGTCTGTAAGTGGCAGGCAAGCTTACAAATTCAATAGCTCAATGTCAGGAAACAGTCCGGCAGGTAGGATATGCCACTAAGTGAAATAAGTTAGACAGAGAAAGACAAATACTGTATGATATCTCTTATATGTGGAACCTAAAAGAGCGGAACTCATGTAAACAGAGAGGAGAATGGTGGTTATCAGGGGCTCAGAGGCGGGGAAAATGGGGCGATGTTGGTCAAAGGCCCAAATTCCCAGTTATAAGGTGAATGTGTTCTGGGAATCTAATCCACAACATAGTGACTAGAGTTCACAGTACTGTATTATAGATTCGAAAGTTGAGAAGAGACTAGGGTGCTTTCACCACAAAGGCAGAAGTGGTAGTAATGTGACACGGAGGAGGTGTAAGCTCATTCCGTGGTGGCGATCATTTTGCAACATATAAATGTATCAAATCAACTCATTAAGTTACCAAATCAAAACCTTAAAATTACACAAGGTTGTATGTCAACTATATCTCAACGAAGTGGAAAAAGAAGACCCGTTAAAAAAAAAGAAAAAAGAGAAAAAGGAAAGTACCAGACTGTTCCCCAGAGTCCTTGCACCAGCTGCATTCCCGGGAGCAATCTATGGGAGCTCCTGTTTCTTTACATCCTGATTAACACTTGATTCAGTCAGTCTTTTTCACTGTCGCCATTCCAACAGGTGTGCTGTGACATCTCCATGATGTTCTGAGTTTACACTTCCCTAATGACTGATCAAATTGGGCATCTTTTCATGTGCTTATGTGCCACGCACATGTCTTCTTGGGGGAAGTATCTTTTCAAATGTTTTGCTCATTTTTTTTTTAATCGGGTCAGTTTTCTAATGATTGGATCTTTTTAATTTGGAAAAAGGTATTTACTATGCATATACACAACTTCTATCTAGAATATTCTTAAATACTGTCTACAGATGAATTTTTGAAAAGCAGACGAATAAGAAAAATGGGCAAAAACTTTATCAGGTACTTTACAAAAGAAGATATTCAAGTGCAAATGGCCTATGAATGCTTGTTTAACTTTATTAATATTTAGGGATGTGAACACTGAAACTGAGATGTGAAATTGCAAACTAGTCCTGTCCTGGGTAGTAACGAGAACGTGGAGCAACAGGAACTCTCATAAACTACTGCCGAGGGCGCGTGTTTGTACAACCATTTTTACGGAGTCTTTAGAGTTCTTGGTGGGTTCTGACCCACTTGCATAAGCAAGTCAGGTATATGCTTTGTAAATGTTTTCTCCCAATCAAGGGCTGATCTTTTCATTCTCTTAACAGTATCTTTTGAAGAGGAGAAATTTTTAGTTTTAATGAAGCCTAAGGTATCAATATTTTCTTTTATTGGTTATGATTTTGGTGTTATATCTAAGAAATATGCCTAATCCAAGTTTATGAAGAATCTCTATGTTTTCTTAGAGAAGGGTTATTATTTTGTCTTTCTTTTTAGATCTCTGATCTATTGGTATGTGGTATGAGGTATGGATTACAATAGTTCGATTCTATTTTGCATATGAATATCCAATTTTCCCAACACCCTTTGTTGAAAAGACTGTCCTTTCTCTAGTGAATTGCTTTTTTACCTTTGTTGAAATATCATTTGCCCATGTATGTGACTGAAGTCTATTTCAAATTTTCTAGTCTATTCCATCAGCCTGTTTGTCTCTCTTTACCCCAATACCACACTCTTGACTGCTGAAGCCTTATAACAAGTCTGGAAATCAGTTGATAGTTCTCCAACTCAGTTCTTTTTCAAAGTTATTTTGGTTTTGGGTATAATTTGCTCTTCTTTTTCTAGTGTCTTAGGTGGAAGCTGATATCATTGATCTGAGACCTTTCTTTTCTTCTGATACTGGTGATTTCATGCTATTAAAAAATCCCCAAAGTGCTACTTTAGAAGTATCCAATACATTTTGAAAGGCTATTTTTTAATTTTTTCACTTCAAAATACTTCCTAATGTTTTTGTTTCTTCTTTGTCCCATGAGTTATTTAGATGTTTATTATATAGTTTCCAAATATTTGGGGAACTTTCCAAACATGTTCTGTTATTAACATTCAATTTTAATTTAAACTAATTTAATTCAATTCTATTATTGTCATAGAATATACACGATTACACTGAGACTTGTTTCATGGCCCAGAACATAGTCTATCTTGGGTAAATGTTTTGTGTGCACTTTAAAAAATTGTGTATTCTGTTAGTTGAAGTGTTCTATAAATAACAATTAGGTCAAGTTTATCGACGGTGTTATTCATGTCTTCTTGAAGTCTTCTGTCTACTTGTTTTATCAATTATTGATAAAGTGATACTGAAGTCTTTGCTATTTATGGGTTTATCTGTTTCTCCTTGCATTTCTATCAGTTTTTGCTTTGTGTATTTTGATGCTCTCTTATTAGGTACAGAAAAATTTAGGATTGTTCTATTCTTGGTCAATCTTCATATTTATGAAATGACCTTCCCTGCCCCAGGTAATCTTTGCTTTATTTCTACTTTGTCTCATATTAATATAGTCGCCCCAGTTTTCTTTTGATTAATATTGAAATGGTGTACCTTTTTCTCTTCTTTTACTTTTAACCAATTTGTGTCTTTCTACTTAAAGTGAGTTTCTTATAAGCAACAGATAGTTGAATCTTACTTTTTTATGCAATCTGATAACCTCTGCTTTTTAATTGGGGGCTTTAGACCATTTATGTTTTATACTATTACTGACATGGTGGGTTTTTAAATCAATCATCTTATCTGTTTTCTATTTGTCCCATCTGTGCTTTTCCTCCCCCTTACTCCACCTTCTTTGGAATTGGGTATTTTTTATAATTTCATTTCATTTCATCTCATCTCCTTTGTTGGCTGAATAGCTAACATTCTTGTTATTTTGGTGGTGGCTTTGAGGTTTATAGCACACGTCCGTAATTTATGACAGCCCAGCCTGAAGGTGCGCGTCGCTGCCTGGAGAGGTTACCGCTCCCCTCCTATCCTTTGGGCTTTCGTTGTCATGCATCTTGCTTTTACATATGTTATAACCCACCCCACCTCCCACTAAATTGTTTTTTTGTTTGTTTGTTTAAATAGTAAATTATCTTTTTATAGGATTTAAATATTTCTTAAAATCTTAAAAATTTACCCATGTAATTACAATCTCTAGCTTTCTCCATTCCTTCGTGCAGATGCCCGTTCCCAGCCGGAATCACGTCCCTGCTGCCTCGAGGGCTTCCGTTAACACTCTCACAGTGAAGGTCTGGTCTTCTGTCCAGAAAAGCTTTTGCTTCACCTTTGTTTTGACACACAATTTTGCTGTTGACAGCCTTTATCCTTCAGAACTTTTAGGTGTTGTTCCATCGTCTTCTTGCTTATATATTTCTTTCTAACAAGAAATTTGCTGTCATCTGTATCTTTGCTGATGAATCTTTTCTGACTCATTGCTTTTAAGATATTCTCACTGTCACTTGTTTAGAGAGCCTGGAGAATGATAGGCTTTACCGTGTTTTCATCCTGGTTCTGTGCTTGGAGTTCATGGAGTTTCTTGGATCTGTGGTTTATAGTTTTCATCATATTTAGAAACCTTTTGGCCATTATTTCTATAAATGTTATTTCCATATTAGTTATTTATTGCTGTGCACCAAATTTCCCCCAAATTTTGCAGCTGACAACAATAAAGGTATGTTTCTATCACACTTTTGCTCAATCTATAATCGCAGTTTTGACCAATAGCTACTGGTGGAGCTCAGAAGATCCATTTCCAATGGACTCACATGCTTGTTGGCAACCTTGGTTCCTTGCCGGGTAGACCTCTCTATGGAGCTGCCTTGTGGCGTGGCATCTGGCATCCCCAGAGAAAAGAGAGCCAAGGGTGAGAGAGAGAGCACCCGCAACAGAAAGCAGAGTCTTTCTGTAATCTAATATAGGAAGTGACACCCCATCACTTCCACCATGTTTTCTTCTCTAGAGGTGAGTCAATAGATTCTGTCCACATTCAAGGGGTAGGGATTTAAGGAGATCATGAATACCAGGAGTCAAGGATCATGGCAGCTGGCGGGGTGGGGGGTGGTCAGGAATTTAGAGGCTGCCTGCTACTTCTACTCCTCCTTTGGCAACTACAGTTACACATATATTAGGCCTCTTAAAGTTGTCACAGCTCACTGATGCTCTGTTTCCTATTTTTTAAATTCACTTTTCTCTCTGCACTTCATTTTGGATAATTTCTTTGGCTATGTCTTCAAGTTCATGAATGTTTTCTTCTAAAATGCCTAATTAGCTATTAGTCTAATCCGGTGCATTTTTCATCTCAGATGTTATACTTTCATCTTTAAACGTTGAATTTGGGCCTTTTGTATATCTTCCATGTCTCTGCTTAACTTTTAGAACATAAGATTAGAAATATGATAACTGTTTTAATGTCCTTTGCTGTGATTCTAACACCTGTGTCAATTCCAATTGATGGTTTTTTTTCCTCATATTTTCCTACTTCTTAGCACTTTTTTTATTGGATGTCGAACATTGTGAATCTTACCTTGTTGCATGCTGAATATTTTTGTATTCCTATAAACATTTTATAGTTTATCCTGGAACAGAGTGAAGTTACTTGGAAACAGTTTGATCATTTTGGACATGCTTTTAGGATTTGCTAGGCAGGAATGGAACAGTATTCTGTGTTCAATAATTAGGGCTAATTATTTCCCACTACAGAAGCAAGACTCATCTGTGTACCCTACCCAGGTCCCCGTGAACCATGGGAGTGTTCAGTCTATAATGTGAAAATAGGCATGATTTCTGGCTTTATGTGACAGCTGAGCATTGTCACCTCTTCTTTCAGTGGTTCTTTTTCTGGTCTCCAGTAGGTCCTCACATGCCTGCACTTATCAGCTAAAAACTTACTCAAAGGAGCAAGTTTTCTCTCTGTGAATTGCTCTCTCTCCTCTTCTCCCTCTCTCCTCTCCAGGTTCTGTCCTGAGAATTCTAGTGGTCTTGGTCTCTCCCATCTTTCAACCCTATGTCCTCAACTCAGGACTTTCCCTGGGTTTCCTGTCCCGGCTTTATGCCTATAAATCATCTCAAAGCAGTAAGTTGGGACAATTGCAGAGTTCCCTTTGTTTTTTTCCTATCTCACATAGGTCACTGTCCTTTCTTGCCTGATAATCAGTGACTTGAAGACCATTGTTTCTTTTTCTTTCTTTCTTTCTTTTTTTTTTTTTTTTAAGTTTTTAGTTGTTTCAAGAGGAAGTTTAATTCTGGCTGGGAGCAGAAGTCTGTCTCTAGGCAAAACATCTTTTTTTTTTTTAAGTATAGATATATATATATTCTCACCCAAGTACTTTTTTTTTTTTTAATTGCTATTCAGAGAGAAAGGAAGGTGGGGAGAGAGAGAGAGAAAGAAAAAAAAAACATCAATCGATCGCCTCTCGTATCTACCCCAACCAGAGACTGAACCCACAACCTAGGTATGTGCCCTGACCAGGAAATGAACCTGTGACCTTTCAGTGTACAGGATGACACTCCTACCACCTGCATCACACCAGCCAGGGCTCCAGGCAAAACACCTTGAGTGGACATCAGCAAGGTTGATGAAGTAATATGCCTAACATTTATTCTTCTTTCCGTGGTGTATATGGAGATGGGTGAGGGGAGAAGGAAAGGAAGAGTTAGTTGTTTTTTCTCCTGCAAGCATAGAAGTTGTTTTTCACACCCCCAACCTATACATTATTTCTCTCAAACAACTTGCATACTGTCACTGGATTTCTGTCCTAGGCTATCCACCAGTGGCTTGGGGGGTGCGGAAGTTCAGTTCTTTTGCTTAGAACTGGAGCTCTGTTAAGGCCAGACTCTGGTTAGTGTCTTGGAAGATAATCTTTCTTGGCTCATGTCTAGGAGGTTAAATTAAGACGCTGATTTATCTCTAGCAGTTTCACCAAACCGTTTGCTCCTGTCCACCAGCAGCCATTAATGTGTCAGTACCTTCACTGTGTAAATCCCATTGCCTGTCTCTGAAAAGAATACTGATTAGTTTGACTACACCAGAATCCAATTAGCTTTTCCTCTTCTCATCTAATTTTTCAGATGCAATTTTGTTAATGTGAATTTTAATAGTGATTTACGGCAACAGCACCCCTTTACCTCCTCACGTAACCAGGTGTCTTCTCCTTGGAGGCCAAAGTGCAATAGGAGTTGCCTTGCTCATCATTCTCATTCTTTTTCATTTCCTGTGGTAATATTTTTGTTACACTTTTAATCTTCTACTTTTAATCATATTTAACTGCACCCCATTCTCACGCTGACTTAGTGTGTTCTTAATGTCAGATTTTACAAAGCCCGTGTTTCCTGGAAAGGCTGTTCTCCATGAGCCGGGAAGGACAGGAAATGTCCCTGTCAGTGCTCTGAGAGCCATCATCCCCTAGGCCAGGGGCAGAGAGTTCACATCCAGTTACGTAACCCAGGAGGCTGATCAAATGCTTGAGTTGGGGTCAAGGGACAGTATCAGCTTGAAAGCAGCTTGGACATTTCTAAAGGGGGTGGCGGGGGAAATTAGCCTTGATAAGCCCATATGATTAAATATGTTTTCTGCCCTGGAATTTGTTATGAACCCTGACATTCCACAATCCACATAGATAAGTACCAAACAATTACCAGAAAAATGATGCTGCAGTGTGGGAATGGCACCCTCCCCGTCTGAGGAAGCCAGTGGGCCTTCACGGGCGACTCAGAAAAGCACGAGGGGGAAACAGACGGGGCAGCCTCGAGGCGGCGCCCTGGGGCTCCAGGGTCTGAGGCAGTCAGGCTGGCTGTAGTTAAGGGCACAAGTTCCGGGCCATGACAACCTGCTTCCAACCTCAATTCTGCCACTTTCCAGCTTTGTGGACTTGGGCAAATTACTCCAGCTCTCTGCGCCTCAATTTTGCCTTATGTAAGTTGGAGACATGCCATATTTAGCCATGTATAACGTGCTACCACGTTTTTGGCCCAAACTTTCAGGGAAAACATCTTTTGTTTTAATTTTTTTCTTCAATTTTTATTTATTTATATTTAGATACTTGGTTTTTCTATTATAATTTCAACATTTATCTTTGAACATATAAAGGTACAGGAAATTTCATGTAACAAATAATTACAAAACACAAGAATAGATACAAGGTATTTCAGGGGCTACCCATGTATAATGCACATCCTTATTTTTGTCTAAAAAATTTGGGCAAAAAAAATGCACATTTATACATGGCAAAATACAATAATAGTATTTACATAGGATTACTGTCTTGTGACAACTCAATTAAAGTAATACACGAAAATACTTCGACCAGAGCCTGACATACACCATTGTTAGTTGCTACTATTCTTTTTTTCCCTAACTGAAATTATATTTGACATATAACATTGTACAAATTTGAGGCATACAACATGTTAATTGGACACATTTATATGTTGTCATCGGACTGCCATTGTGTGGAGGGTTGGCACTCTACCCGTGGCATAATCATTGTGTCTCTTTTGCGGTGGGAATCATTAAGATCTGCCCTCTGAGCGGGTTTGCTGATTACAACACGATGTGGTTTCTAGACTCACCAAGCTGCGCATTAGGTCTCCGGGGCTTCCTTGTCTACTAGTTGCAAGTCTGTACCCTTAAGCCACATCTCCCTGTTCCCCGCCCCCTGGCCCCTGGCAACCACCTTTCTACTCATTTGTTTTACGAGTTTGATATTTTTAGATTCCACATAGAAGTGACATTACTTGTTATTTGTCCTGCTCTGTCTGACTTCTCTCGCTTAGCATAATGTCCTTGAGGTCCTACTGAGGGTTTAAGCAGCGGTTAAGCCTGTGCTGTCTGTCCTGGTGGTCACCAGGTGCACGGAGCTATTACGTTCTTCAATGTGCCTACCTCATGTGACAGGATAACTGAATTTTGAATTGTGTTTCACATTAATTAATTGTAATCTAAACTAATATTTGATTCAGTCATTGGAATAATTTTAAGTATGTTTGAAGAATTTGGATATGTGAACTTACTCTTTAAAGTATAAATTTTATGAAACCTAAGGAAAGATGAAGGATTTCTGAGAGATATCTGATATTCAGATTTTGAAGATAAAGTACAAGAAAAAAGACAAAAATATCTCATCGATATTTTTAATATATTGACTTCATACTGAAATAATGATATTTTGAATATTATATATTTGAATTTATTATATATTTGAAATAAAAGATATTAAAATTATCTTCTCCTGTATCTTTTTACTTTTTGAATATGGCTACTAGAACACTTTAAATAATATATGTGGCTGATATCATATTGAACAAAGCTGGTCTACACTGTGAGGGAGTTTATTTGCTCTGCTAATATGTTTGGCCTTCACCCTAAGAGCATTAGGAAGAAACAGGACCGAATTTGCATATTGCATATTTACATATCAGCGCATTTACCCCAGCAGCTGAGTGGGGAATGGATTTGAGGGATATAAAACCAGAGCTATGGAGATCACCTACCTGCAGAAATGTCTGCAAGAGAAAATCGTGGTCTGAATTGTGGATGGCAGCATGGATGGCAGAAGGCATTTTGGAGAGGTGGGCTCCCTCAGTCAGACCAGGTGAGGGGGGTCCCAGTTGACGTCAGGGGCTATGGCTCAGGGACCTGGGTAGATCCTCTGAGACAGAGCCTAGAGGACAAGTCTACAGAATACAATTTAACGGTCAAAGCTCTTTTAAGAAAACCACCCTGATCCTCTCGGCTCAGTTAATCACATCAAAGAGGCCCCCACAGCCAAAATATTGCTTTTAGGAACTACTGGTTCTTTTAGCCTTTCCCGGATCTGCTCCTAAATTAAGAAGCATGAAATTAAGCCCCAAAACTGTCTTTCTCTACCTGTCTACCACTTTAAAAACAACAAACAAACCAGACACATCCCAATATGATCATTGTCATTGGGTGAATGTAGTTAATAGTCCTTGTTTGGTACTCAAAGAGCTTCCAGGATTCAAAGGGAATATTTTTAAAATGAGGATGAAAGAGAAGGGCCCTTGGACACATTCTTCCCTATGGGGAACAGTGCAGTTCCATGGGAAGAACGCTGGATTGGAACCCAGGCCCACCTGCCCCAGCTCCGGGTCCCACCACATTCCGGTTCCAAGTCCTCGCATATGAAAGGCTCACGATCGCTATCAGTCGACAGATGAAGTTTACTTAATGCTTCCGAGACTCAGTTTCCTGATCTGCATAAGTGGGATGATTTTTTTCCACTGTGCAGAGTAGCTTTGCAGAACGCCACCTCATACATCACGTGTCTAGCACTTAACTGATATTCATTAAAGGTAGCGACTATGATTACACCTTGCGATAAAGTTAAAGCAGAAGGTGAAGCTCTTCGTGGTACATTTCAAACACTGCTGGGGCCTGCTTCTCTTTCTGACTACCGTGCCGTGTATTTCCAGGGCCATCGGGACACGGCTGGCCCACACCCCCTGCATCGGGAGGTGATCCTAAACCCAAAGCTTTTGTTCTGACCATAACCTTCGGCCTTCCCTCCAGCAAGCCCCCAAGCAGAGCAGGGCAGTGTGATCACTAACACCATCGCCTTTGTTAATTGTCTTCTTTTCCTTCTTCTTCTTTCCTACCCTGCATGCCTCTTGGGAGAGCCACCTTAGAAACTCAAAGTGGTAAAAAGGGGACAGGCGGGATCTGAGCCAGAGCAAAGGTCTTGGGTCACATGCTGATTGTCTAAGGTTGGCCGCCCTTGCAATGGAAGCTGATGTTACTGTGTATTCACTGGAAAGATCACCGACTGACCTGCCCTCCTTTCCACGCTGAGTGTGTCATCTCCAAACTTGGCTCAGATGAATGTTTACGTAATGAAGTACAAAAAACAGACCAGTTGCTCATCTCTGTCTTCTAAGAACAATGCAATTCTTCTTCCTAAACCTTTTGCAAGGAGCTAACACATGGTCACCCACGGGACTGAGAAGGGAAGACGGCAGAGCCATTAAGAAGCATGAGGCGGGCTGTGTGGAGGTGCTGGGGAAATGTCCGAGAAACAGAGAGCTTCTCCAGATGCGGACACGACACATGATAACGTTCCCAGAGAAACGAGGTCCTGAACTTTTGAGCCACCAAACCAGTGTTTGCAAAGTGGCTCCACTCTTTCCTGCTATGTCGTGTCCCACTGGAAGATGTGACCCTGGTCTTCAAGGACCATGTCCTTTGTCAAGATCAACAAAACACACGCTTGGAATAAATAGAAATCCACTAAGCACTTAACTGGCTGATGTTGACTGTAAGTGGAAGCAGAGTTTCCGGAAAAGGAAATCGATGAGGGATGAGGGTGCAGAAAAGTTCTGCATGGAGAAGATAGAGGTAGAACGAGGCTGTGAAGGATGAGTAAGGTTTCAGTCCCGGGGGGAAGGCAGGACATTGGAAGGTGATGACGATGATGATGGCAGAGCGGGATTCAAAGCCCAGGCAGTGCGGATGAATAAGGAACACGTGGTTCACTCGACACCTTCACCCTCACTCTGTAATAGTTTGCACTCAGCCCGCTGTTTGCTTGTCCTCTCTCCGGCCCCACCTCAATGCTTCTCTTTCGTTTACTTTAAAATCTCTCTTTTCTTGTATCTTGGCCCACCATCCTTACTAATATATGGGCCTACAAATATATTTCTAATGTTTTACAGATGAAAGTTGTAGCTTCCAAATCAAAGCGGAAGACCCCTGTGAGCCCCCAGCACAAGGCTCCTGCCTGCTCGTCACTGCTCTCCACCAGCTGAATTTTAACGTATTTCCCTCCACTCTAAGCGTCTCAGGGCACCAGAGAGACTCCTGGCACGTTAAAGAAAATATGTGGGGGACCAAATTACTTCTAACGATGGTCAAAGAGTCCTTGGGGGAGACTGGCGCTGGGAAATTGTAGGGTCATTTGATAGCTGGCATTGAAAAGACTTATTTGTCTAGCTTTCTCTTTCTTTCCTCCCTTTCATTCTTTTATTTCCAGAATTTTCCACAAATGGGTTCATTTACAAAGAGAAAGCTGCGTTTTGGCTACAACACCTTCACAAAATGAAGGCCTTTGAAAATGTTGGTCTGGAGGGAGGCACATGCCCCACCCCCACCCCTACCCTGTCCCTAAATTACTCCCTATAATTTGTTCAGCTTGATTCTACCCTGAGTGTCCAGGCGGTGGAAACCCACAGTCCCTTTGGCCCATGAAGGGGAGGCATCTTTCCTCTCGCGTCCTCACGGAGGATCTAAGGCGGCTGGCCCTCTGCCCAGGGCTGTGCCAGAAAGTGGCATGACCACCGGGCGACAGTGGTCAGCGCAGGAAGAAAATCTCCGGTGTTCACAGCTAAACGATGGTTTGAGAAATGCTGGCGACTGAGGGCTGGCTGCGGAGCAGAGCAAGAAAGACAGCAGAAATGCGCTCTTTGACTCTGCTTCTGCCTAACACAGATCCTGAAGGAACCGGAGAGAGGACCCCAGCGTTCTCGGCTGGACGGGCCCAGGTGTCACCCCGCAGGGAGGGCCCGTGTGGGCCCAGCCGGGGAGGGGTGGGGGACGTGTCCTCTGGGGTCTTTCTCGGGTAACGCAGGAATTCTCTGGGCTCCTCCCACTTCTCAGTAACATTTTGTGAGCTCGGAAAGACCCTCTGCAGCCCAGGACGTTCCAGTCCACGGGAGGTAAGGAAGCAGCTGTGTTCCCACGTCTTGTGTTGCTGTCACCCGGTGTGCGTTG
The DNA here is from genome assembly GCA_004026545.1 of Mormoops blainvillei. Classification (NCBI taxonomy): domain Eukaryota; kingdom Metazoa; phylum Chordata; class Mammalia; order Chiroptera; family Mormoopidae; genus Mormoops; species Mormoops blainvillei. Next base: position 34,011 of record PVJD01002591.1, on the reverse strand, counting down.
GGGGAGCTGCATCACCAGCGGAGGGAGGAATCTGCCCGCGTCAGCTGAAGTTTTTCCTTCCACGGGTCCTCTTCACACGTGTCTGGTTTCTGGATAAGTAACTTCTTCCCGCCCCAACTCACCGCCTTGCGCCGACCCCAAAAGCCTGGGAAACAGAGAGGTCTCTCCTTCGGTTCCATCTTATCTTTAAAGCAAATGGGCGTGGACACAGGCGAACACATTAGTAGCAAAGGGAGGGTTGCGCACTGGAATAGGGTTATGTGCGTCAGGCTCCTTAATTATTTTTATTCACTTAAGGAACCGGGAAAAGAACAGAGCCCTCGGGACATGCAAATTCAAGGCGGCGGCTGGAGCCAGCATCTCAGGAGCAGCTCCTGCACTGGGCGCCCTCCCGCCACAGCGTTTGGGAGGCGGGGAGCTGCTCTGACCAAGCTGAAGGACACCTGGGGAGCAGTTTAAAAGAAGCAAGTCCCCTTCTCTTCCGGCCCCAACTTGTGCACTGTCTTCCAGCTGAAGAGAATTGGAGGGTGGCTTGCTTTTGTATAGGGCGATTCAACACGGATAACCGGTTTTTCTTCCGTAAAGACTGATGCTTAAAGAAAACCCTTTGGCAGGCTCATTGCAATCTTGTTTGTACCAGAGGAGTAGAGCTCTCGGTTATAAATATGCAACATAACAAAAAGATTACGGCCCCGTGGCTGGGCTAAGAACCGCACGAGGAATGTTTCCCATCCACCCTTCTCTCCCAGCGTGATCCCACACACACAGGGGATCCATGCAGACAGACACCTTGCCATGTCCCACTTTTCTGGTCCCCAGGGTTTGCTCCGCTGTGGACCTGGCCCCGGGGAAGAGACTGTCCACATCTGGACAGGAAGGGCAGGTGCGGGGGGAGGGCAGTGAGGGCAACAGGGCGCTGATCAGCCTGTGGGGGCCTCATCTGGTTCTGCATAACTTTTGGCTCCTACAGACAGCGTGGGCATTGGGCTGACCATGAATGTGGGTCTATGTCAATGGTCTCTGAGAGCTAAGAGGAGGTCGTGTTGAATTTTCCCAATGTTCACTCTGGCCTGGATGCACATCCTTAGGACCAGGCCGAATCTGTTCCAGAAGAGAGTGATTAACTAGGTGATTAAGTCTCGGCGTTGGAATTCTTGCTCGGTCATTTACGAGCCCGGAGTCTTTGGGCAAGTCCCTTGGCCCGTGTCCCCACACCAGCTTTCTCTGTCCGCTGAAGCTGAAATGAACCAACAGCACAAAGCCCCATAACTGGGACCCGAGAGGAGCTTAGTCAACAAGAGGCAGCCCCTGGAATGGTACACACGGAGGGGCAGAGACTGGAGGAATGGCCATTCAGAGCACTGTCTCTTGGTCCGTGGCTTCCCAGGAGCCCGAGTTTACTTAAAATCACTTTCCTGGCTTTACTCCGCTGAGGCCTCTGGCTTCACTCTCCGTCCTCCTGGGCCTGCTGCTACCTGTGGCCCTGGTTACGCCAAGTCTTAGTGCTTAGCACCTTCTCTCCACAAGCAGCTTAGTCTTTTTAATCCTCCTCTCCTCCGCACTCCAGCCCAGTCGCTTTCTGCAGGAAGGCAACACCAGTACAACAACGCCCTGACAGGAGGCGGAGGAGTTTCCTCACTCGTTCCAGAGTTACGCGTTAAATCTGGGAATGCCTGGTCCGCCGACGTGCTGGTCTAGAGGCAACTGGCACGCGGATGCTTAGCTTGCTCTGTGAGAGCCAGGTCCAGAATTCTGTCTCCCAACCATGAAGGACATAGAAGGGAAATAATTCCCTCAGGGCCCTACCAGTGAACAAGGGCACACGAGGGCTGGATGAAAAGACTATCGACAAACATGTGAAGGGGGGTCTGGAAACCGTAAGGGATAAACAGTCCCTCAAAGCAGGTAACAACTTGGGGTAGTCAGCACGCCTGAGGCAAAAGGGGCCAGACTAGGGAGCTGTCACCAGACCATGGATTCATCAAGCTGCACGGGAGGGGCTGTTTGACGGGATAGTGACTCTCAGCAGAGGAATGCATCCAGCCTGCGGCAGCCTCCAGGGAAGAGAGCCAGGAAAGCTACCCCAGCCTCGCTCCCCTCCTTCCTTCCCATCTTCTTCCCGTGCTGAGCTCCAGGGGCTCAATCCGACCAGAGGCTGGAGGGTGAGAGACCCCCGTGGTCATCTCGACTGGTCGCCCTCCCTCCCAGGCAGAGAGCAGGGTGGTGCAGGCACGGGAAAGACAAGAAGTTTGCGGGGGAAATCAAAGTACACGGAAGGATTGCACGGATCTCAGTCAGCGTAAACGCTGGGCGCGTGTCCCAGCGAACCCTCACCCTCTCCACCTTACAGCCGACTGATTTCTACTGGTCTCTCTCTCCCCTCACAACATCAGATTGCCGTGAAACTGTTTCTTCTTTTAAAGAGGCTATACTTTGTTTAGTAATATATTGATGAAGCTTATACATCACAAATAATTATACTAGAGCAACCACAACAGACAAAAGACTGTATGACAACAACGTCAAAAAGGATGGCAAAGATCCTGACTACAGGAATTGTCGCGCACCTCCCATAGGAGAGCTGAGATATATAACGCATCTGTACCCCGACGCCTCAGTCTTTCCTATGGCCGTCTGTGGAGGAAATCGACACGACGCTCCCAGCCACTTCACGCCGCGAGGACGTGCTCAGTGTCTCTTTGCGGCCAATAGCGAGTCAGTCAGACTGACCGGTGCCCGCGTTTTCTCCTTTTCCTCACCTTCACACAGCTTCTCTGTCCTGTGTCACATGCCTTCAAGACTCTGTCCTTTTAGGAAACTAATCAACTAATTGTAAACAAGATTGTAGGTCTCATAGTGCTTTCTGTACTAGCTTTTTTACTCCACTTTCCCCCTATCTTCCTAGCGCTTGTAATTGTTAGTTTACCTATCTAGGGGGCTAACGGTGAAGAGCATGGATTGCCCTCTGGCTTTAATTTTTTTTCTGTGTTGATTAAAGTTTAAAATCCCCGTCTGGAGGCCTTTTAGGCTGGGTTCCCTGAAAGCAGACTCGGAGACAGAGAATTACATACAGAAGGGTTTTGGGGGTGTGTCTTGGGACATACACTACCAGGACCTGAGGAAGGCAGGTGGGGAAAGGCGGAAGCTGACCCACCATGCAGCTGCAACAGGGGCCTCAGCCATTCTAACGGGAAGCTCTGTCTTAATTGCGGCAAATGCACCCACCTTTGCATCCTCATACCAACCAGTCATTGGTCACTGGCTGTCCCTGGGAAACAGCATAACCTTAGGTGAAGTGGTTTCTTGTAGCCAAGGACAATCCTCCATGAGCCACGTAGCTATGACCAGTCAGCAGCTGACAGTCCAACAGCTGAGGCGTGAGCGCAATGTTGCTGAAGAGAGGACTGCAATAGGACACTACAGCATCCACTGCGGACCACTCAGATCCACTTGGATCTAATGGTAACTTCGCCCCATCTGGAAACAAAGTCTCCAGGGTTCTGGTTAGTGTTGCTTCTTATGAAACCATAGAAGCGCTAGGGGGACGAATAATAGCCCTGCTGCCACCACTGGTCTCGCATTCGTAACTGATGCTCGTTGTCCCGATCCTCCGCCACTCACCCTGGGTTTCCGTCAGCCTTAACCATCGTCTACTGGCCTAGGTGGCTGGCCTGGTGGGGACCTAGACCAGTCTCCCCAAGTTCTCAAGTCCTTCTCAGGCTGTGGCTACTCGTGCCTGAGCATTAACCACTAAATCCAGGCAAAGGGGCACCAAAGGCATTTGGCCAAAGCACTGCAGGCAAGAAAAGCAAACCATACCTGGACTACATGTCAGTCCTAGCCAGGATACGTTGGTCCTTCTAGAATTGAAAAGATTGAAAAGCATTGACTTGCGACCGAACAACTGACGAGTCTCCTTGAATGAAGGTATCGTTGGAGACCCACATCACTCTTGGCTGCTGGCAGGTTGAATGAACACTCGGTAGTACTGTCAGCTACATCGGCTGTTGTGAGTGTGCTGTTGGGCCCTTCATCTCTGCTGTCCTGGCTGCCCTGGGCATGAATCCATTGTACGAGCACTGGCTGGGAGAGGACAGAGGCTGGCTGACATCTACTAGCTGAGTCACTTGGTTATTTAGTGCCTTTTTGCAGTACATGATAGTGGTACCCACCCACATAGGCCCATCCAAGTGCCTCTTCCCCAGACATCCTTGATCCCGTCTTTTATGTTGCTCCCTTCCCAGGCCTTGGCAAGCCAACTGAGCCATCTGCCATGTGCTCTGCTTCCAACGACCCTTCCAGGTACCAACGGTTTCAGGATGAGTGCCCTGGGAGCTAGACTCTGAGCTAGAGTTGCATGTAGAAGGTTTATTTTGGAGAGCATTCAGGAGATTGATCTTCAAGATATTGAAGGAAGCAAGGCTGTGGAAAGGGACAGATTGAAGGAGGGTGCCAGACATTTTTATCTCCCTATCAGTTAGTCATCAGTCACAGGTTGCCCTGGGCAGGGGCCGTGATTTTAGATAAGACATAACTTTAGCTGAGAGCAATTTCTAGCGAGGGACATAGCTCTGTGTTGTCACAAAACAATATTTTCAGGAGATGGGAGATGGTTATATTATATTCTTCGGCCACGAAGCAGCAATCCAGGCAGTGACCGCAGTATTCATGACAGCGTTACACCATCAGTGTGTTCTAATTCAGATTTGAGTGTTACTTTTTGCTGTGTAAGGAGTTACCCAAACCTTAGTGGCTTAGCACAACAATAGATATTTATTATCTCACAGTTTCTGTGGGTCAGGGATCGAAGGAATATTATCTCGCTGGTTGGTCCTGGCTCAGGGTCTCTCGCAGGGTTGTAGAGAAGATGTTGGCCGAGCCTGCAGTCGTCCTAAGACTTGACCAGGGCTAGAGAATCCACCTTCAAGATGGCTCACTCGTGTTGCCAGCCGACTGACGGAGGGCAAGAAGCTGCGACACCCAGTCACGTGAGCATTTCCACAGGGCTGCTCCGAAGCCTCGTAGCAGAGCAGCTGGTCAGGCGATCCAGCGGAAGGTAAGGCAGGGGCCGCAATGTCTTTTATGGCCCGGCCTCAAAAGTTACACACTGTCACGTCTACCAGTCCTGTTGGTTATGCATGTCAGTCCCACTCATCACAGGGAGAGACTATACCAGAGCATGAATATCAGAAGGCAAAGACCAGTGGGGTCATCTTGGAGAGCGGGCACCACAGAGAGGCTTCATAGATCTAGAAGTCTTGAACCAAAGTCCTTCTCAAATGGTCGGGTCTTTTTATTCTTTAACTCTGTGTCCGAGGGCGGCTAAGGAGCTAGAAATATCTAGAACTTGGGGGTTGTTGAAATTCATTCTACGTGAGGACCGTCACTTCTCTCCCTGCAGCAGATTATGCCACAATTTAAAAATATAGTCTTTTCTGTCCTAGAAAGAGGTTGGAAAATCACGTCATTGTTCTGTAAAAGCTTGTGCCCTGAAATTGCGTCTTTTCTGATTACGGTCTTCATCTTGTAGGTCATCCTCTTGGAGATCTAAATACTAAAGGATGGTCTGATGATTATTTTTCACTTTTGCTCAAGAAAGGTGTCTATGTTTATGATTGGTAACTGTACTCATACACAATTATTAAGATCTGTTAGGTAACAGTCTGCAAGTAGACAGCTCAGCTTGGCTTGAGGGGCACTACAAAGAAAAAATAACCCACATGGTCCCTGCTCTTAAAGACATTTGGTATCTTGTGAGGGAAATAGCATGAACCCATAAGGAGCCCATAAGAACTACACTGCTGTAGCAACCAAACCAGAAACTTCCATGGGAATAAAACATTAGTAAAGTTCTCTCTGGCCTCCATCTCTCCGCAGATGCTTTTCTGACCTAGAAAAAAAAACCCCAACTGGAAAATAGAAGATCCGATCCCTTCTGCTCACATCATGTCAGGGATGGGCTGAAGGAGCAGAAAGGAGGGCTCCATCCTCACTGCCTGTCACCTTAGCGGTTCGGAGGAGTCAACACCAATTATAAATAGGATGTTGCCTCCAAGACGCCCTCTCTACCCACCAGATCACACCACATCCCCTTGACTGAGGGATACCCTGTTGCCCAAGGCTGTAATTCGTTTCCATGACTACCAGGAAGGTCAGAACAAACACATTACTCCCAGCAGGAACCACATTTATTTTGGAGATAGAAAATCAATACCCAAGGTATTTACTTTGTGGAGAACGTGGAGTTGATTTAGAAGCATTGTACTGAGGTCTGATAGGACAAAGTCTACGTGACCTGAACTTAGTTTACTTGCTGGACTTGGCAGCAGGAGCAACGAGGTCTTTCATTTATTCACTCATTCATTCAACAAATTTATTGCTCACGCAGGTACAGTGTAGGCAGGCAGTCTACAGAGCTTAAAAGAATAAATGAGTAAGAGTCCTTGTCTTGAGGAACTCAAACTTGAGTGGGAAAAACAGACAAAAACACTGCAGATTAACAAACCCTCTGATAGAAATGGATGCTGAGCATCAGGAGGAAATCTTAGAATTTGTTAGGTAAAGGTCGGGGAAGAAAGTGTCCTCTGAGCAAGGGCAGAGGCAGATTAAGGTAGTTGAGGCCCCGAGCGCAGAAGAAAATATTGGGCCCCTTAAAAAAGAGAGAGAGACAAGGAAAATAAAAATACATGCCTTCAGAAGTCGGGGCCCAGGCTGCCCACCCGGTGCGCCCTCTGTTAAATCCATCTCTGAGCAAGGGAAACAATGTTTCCTGAAACAGGGAAGCCAGAAAGAGCAGGATTTGCTCAGTTAATCGCTCACTTGAACTGGAGTTTAGACAGTTTGTAGGGAACGGGAAAGAGACAAAGCCAACAGGAGTGTGATCAGGAGAGGTTTGGTAAGCCCTGTCCAGGGGTCAGGGTTTATTCTGAGGGTCATGGAGAGCTTCTGAAAGGCCTTCGGGAGAGTGAAAGGATTCCATGTGCCTAAAAAAAAAAAAAAAAGTCACTCTGGGAACAGTGAAGAAGGACAAGAATGCATCAGAATAGATCCCCAGGGAACTCCCACATGTACCAGGGAAACAGAGCCAAGAGGAAGGCGGGCAAGGAGAAGCCAAAGAATTCAAAGGAAACCCAAGAGCGGGTGGTTTTGTGGACTAGAAGGAGAGTGTTTCAAGAAATAGGAAGAGACAAGAGTGCCCAATGCCACAGAGAGGTCAGGAAAGGCAAGGATTACAGCACGTCCAAGAGATTGGTCACCAGAAAGGCCTGAGAGCCCTTAGGGAGACTAGCAGCTGGGAGCTGGGAGAGATGGGCTGCAGGGTAGGAAGAAATGGGAGTGAGGGAGAGGAGACACCCCCTTTTCTAAAACCCTGGCCCTGACGTGATTAAGGTCCCTCGTTAGAGGAATATACAATTGAGGGATTTTGTTTTTCTAAAGATCGGGAGATTCAAGCACATTCTTTTTTTAAAGTATATTTTACTGAGTATGCTATTACAGTTGTCCCATTTTTTCCCTCCCCTATATCCCCCTCTGCCCTGCACCCCTCTCCCTCCAGCATTCCCCCACCCTTAGTTCATCTCCAGGGTCATACATACAAGTCCTTCGGCTTCTCCCTTTCCTATACTATTCTTAACCTCCTGGTCTATTTTGTACCTACCATCTATGCTTCTTATTTCCTGTCCCTTCTCCTCCATTCTCCCCTGCACCACCACCCCCAGCTGATAGTCCTCAAAAGGACCCCCATACCTATGATTCTGTTCCTGTTCTAGTTGTTTGCTTAGTTTGTTTTTATTTTTGTTTTTAGGTTCAGTTGGTGATAGTTGTGAGTTTATTGTCATTTTACTGTTCATAGTATTGATCTTCTTTTTTTTTCCTAGATAAGTATCTTTAACATTTCATTTAATAAGGTCTTGGTGATGATGAACTCCTTTAACTTGATCTTATCTGGGAAGCACTTTATCTGCCCTTCCATTCTAAATGATAGCTTTGCTGGATAGAGTGTTCTTGGATGTAGGTCCTTGCCTTTCATGACTTCGAATACTTCTTTCCAGCTCCTTCTTGCCTGTAAGGTTTCTTTTGAGAAATCAGCTGATAGTCTTATGGGAACTCATTTGTAGGTAACTGTCTCCTTTTCTCTTGCTGCTTTTAAGACATGAGCTGAGGATACAGGAAAGAGTATAGCTGACTAAATGAGCAAAAATTCCTGAAGATGTGGGAAGACATGGATGTAGGGTACAGGTTGGAGGGCTCTGTGAGTCACCTGTCCCGCTGTCTAATGAGAGCCCAGGGGAAGACAGTGGTAGTGAAGTGGAGGCGGTTCCCTCTGAGGCTTCTCTATTACCTGCGAGGTAGCAGATTCAGTTTCTGTGCGGGGGTGGCCAGGAAGGTGTTGGTGGGCTTGGAGACCTGGGAGAGAGAGGTGGCCCAGGTGGACCTGGAAGAATTCTTGTGTTAAGACAAGGGTTCTTCTTCCCAGGGCCCGGGGAAGAAGAGAGTCCATCGCTGCTGGCCTCCTTGACGCCGGGCAATGCAGCTGACTTCCCATGTCTCCTTCTTCCTTGTGTCAGTTGTCTTTGAGGTTTCTGCAGTGTTAGCTCTCGATTCTGTTTCTTTTCTTACTTCTTAACTGTACATCAACTAACTGGCTGTGTGTCATACCTGAGGGGAGGTGGCACTTCCTGTCCATGTGCCTGAAAAAACAAAGTGACTCAGCTTATGGTGTATGAATGAGTGTCCAGTTTACTCTCCCATAAAAATAGAGCCTATTGTACCATCTTTATATATTTCAACTTTTGGTGCCAGCAGCTCTTGGAATGCAGCCAGAGCAAAGCACTGGTGAGGCCCTCGAGCCATGCAATGCTTGTTTATGGGGCTCATAAATGTTCTATTCGATTCGATAAGTTTTTCTGAGGCATCATCTGTGTATCTACAACTGCCCGTCCAGTTTTGTTTGGGGCACACATAACAACTCTGCCATTCTGTTGCCTATTTGGGAAAAGTGTGATGACCACAGTCATGGTATAATTCTTAGAATTTTATTTTTCCCTATTTTTCCTTCCCAAATCCTTCTTTGCTTTATAAACAAAGCAAAACCCCAACGTAAAAAGAAAACCCAAGCCCTTTTTTAGCTAATACTGCCCTCTCTGACTGATACCCCAGGGAGCGAGTGGGGGCCGGGGGAGGAGGCTTGCAGATGGAACCAGTGAGAATGGAGAAGAAACCAAGAAACGTGAATCCCCAAACCAATGATCTCTCAGAAACGCTTGTGTCTCTCTAGCCTTGCTTTTATTCTGGGAAACATGGCATCCCTGGTAATCTATGGCCTTTCCTTTGACTTGATGTATGGCCACACCTACTAAGAGCTCAGGGATGTGCCACAGCTACTCCCTTTGCTTTGGGGGGCTCAGCTCCCCAGCATGGCCTGAAGCAATGACAGTCTCTTGCTTTGTGCAACCAGCAGTTACTCATTTTATTTATATTAAGGGATAAAGCAGGTGTGTTGCAGCCGATGGAGCAGCCATGATGTTGCTTTCACTCTACAAACATGATTGGAGAATGGGCTCTTTGGGCCCATTTGGGTCACTATTCCTAGTGACTTGGGTTCTATTGTTTGAACAATACATAAAACATATTTTATAATATATTAATGACTATACCTTATCATTAATCTACTCACTTGTTGGGTTCACTCTCTGTCTCCCAGTGAAACTGTAAGTACAAAGAAGATGGGATTAAGTCTCTTTTCTTTAAAAAACATTTTTATTGAATTTATTTGGGTTACATTGATTAATAAAATTAAATAGGTTTCAAGTGTACAATTCTATAATACATCATCTGTATATTGTGTTGTGTGTTCACCACCCAAAGTCAAGTCTCCTTCCATCACCACTTGGTCCCCCTTTACCCTCTCCTCATCCCACTTGCCCTCCTTCCCCTCTGGTGATCACCATACTGTTATCTGTGTCTATGCATTTTTTGTTGTTTGCTTAACCCCTTCACGTCTTTCACCCCACCTCCCACCGCACCTCCCCACTGACAACTGTCAGTCTTTCTCTGTATCTATGAATCTATTTCTATTTGTTTCTTTATTTTGTTCATTAGATTCCACATATAAATAAAGTCATATGGTATTTGTTTTTCTCTGACTGGCTTATCTCACTTAGCATAATACTCTCCAAGTCCATCCACGCTGTTGCAAAAGGTAAAATTTCCTCCTTTTTTATAGCTGAGTAGTATTCCATCGTGTAAATGTTCCACAGCTTTTTTATCCACTCGTCTACTGATGGACACTTGGGCTGCTTCCAAATCTTGGCTATCGTAAATAACGCTGCAGTGAACATAAAGATACATGTATTCTTTCGAATTAGTGTTTTGGGTTCCTTTGGGTGTATTCCCAGAAGTTGAGTTGCAGGGACAGAAGGCAGGTCAATTTTTCTAATTTTTTGAGAACACTCCATATTGTGTTCCACAGGGGCTGCACCAATTGCATTCCTTCCAACAGCACGCGAGGGCTCCCTTTCCTCCACAACCTCACCTACGTTGGTTCTTTGCAAGTTTTCTGATGATGGTCATTCTTGAGAGGTGTGAGGTGACATTGCATTGTGTTGTAATTTGCATTTTTCTGCTGATTAGTGACATTGAGTATCTTTTCGTATGTCTATGGGCCATCTGTACATCCTCTTCAGAAATGTGTCTATTCAGGTCCTTTGCCTATTTTTTAAATTGGATTTTTTATTTTGGTGTTGAGTTGTATAAGTTCTTTATAAATCTGCCAAACCAGTATTACGAGAAATATTAAAGAGTCTCCTTGGAGAAGGAGGAGGAGGAAGAGGAGACAACAGAGGAACATACTTATAAAGAATGAACTGGCAATAAATAAGCACCTATCAATAACCACTTTAAATGTAAATGGTTTAAATGCTCCAGTCAAAAGATATATGGTAGCTGAATGGATAAGAAAACAAGACCCATGTATATGCTGTCTACAAGAGACACCGCAGAGTGAAAGATAAGCACAGACTAACAGGAAAGGGATGGGAAAAGATATTTTATGATGCGAAAGACCTGTAATAGGAAAATTATGACACTGAAGAAAGAAATTCAAGAAGATACAAGTAAGTGGAAACACATACCTCCAGGGACAGGAAGAATTAACATCATTAAAATGTCCGTACTGCTCAAAGCAATGTAAAGATTCAATGCAATTCCTATCAATGCAATTCCTATCAAGGATGGCAATGGAATATTTCACAGAACCAGAACAAATATTCCAAAAATGTATATGGAATCACAAAAGACCCCGCATAGCCACAGTGATCTTGAGAAAGAAGAACAAAGTTGAAGGAATCATGTTACCTGATATCAAACTATAGTACACGGCCATAGTAATCAAAATAGCATGGTACTGGCATAAAAACACACATATGGATCAATGGGAAAGAATGGAGACCCCAGGGATAAATCCATACCGTTATAATTCATTAATATTTCACGAAGGAGGCAAAAACATGCAATGGGGTAAAGACAGTTTATTCAGTAAATGGTGTTGGGATAATTGGACAGAAAAGTGCAGAAAAATGAAACTAGACCATCATCTTGCACCATGCACCAGAATAAACTCAAAATGGATTAAAGACTTAAATGTAAGATTTAAAGCCATAAAAATTTTATAAGAAAACATAGGCAGCAAAACCTCAGATATTTCTTATAGCAATATTTTTTTCTGATATATCTCTTCAGGCAAGGGAAACAAAAAATAAAAATAAACAAATGAGACTACATTAAACTGAAAAGTTTTTGCACAGCAAAACATACCATCAACAAAGTGAAAAGACACCCCACTGAATGGGAGATATTTGCCAATGATACCTGTGATAAAGGCTTAAGTTTTTTTCTTCACTCTTATTTCCCTAGCACCTAGAACAGTGCCTAACACATTTAGGTGCTCGATAAGTATTTGATGAATTAATTAAACAAGAACTCAATTTAGAGATCCTATGTTGATTCTCTTTCCCTAATCATGCATTACCAGAGGTTGGAAGAATATGAGAATGGGTGAGGGTCTTGATTCCTGAGCATATGAAAACTATGAAGTTTCCAGCTTAGATGGTAGAATGAGGTTTTCTCTCCCTCCAGGTACACGGCTAAAAGTAGGTACTTTCTTATAATTCCTGTCTATTTCAAATGAGGCTGAAGAGACTGCGGTACTTGTTCACATCAGTCTTGTGGGATGAATAATGAGTATTCTGGATAATTCCAGTAGTGTCACCGAATCATACATTTACAGGCTAAAAGATCATCTATCTAGAACAATTTCCCTGAAAATAGAGTCTTTTTAAGTACTTTTTTGAAAGAGGTAGCCAATGAGATCCATATATATTTCCAAAATCAAACCATGCTGGTTCTTATCAGGATAACCATATACCTTATTTTTTTCCAATGGGACACATAGAGATTGAAAGGGGAAGCACTTAATACTTATACTGGACAAAAGGCATAAACTGAGACTATTTTAGAAAAAACTAAAGTGAATATATGATTAGTATAGTAGGTGGAACTGGTTTACAGAATTTTTCAAAACATGAAGTCCACAGAGAGAAAAAAACAATAAAAATGATGAGATTACTTTCAGGCATAGTTTTTCATAAATTATCCTAAATTGGAAAGACCAGTCCTCAATCACTGTTGGAAACCATCCCCATCTCAGGAAAGCTCTCCCTTTTAAGAAGCACCAGCTACCATGAGTTCAGAGTAACCTTCGTTTCTCCCTGAGCTAAATAATTCCAAAGTCTTTGTATCAGCTTCCTTCTTATCTTATTTTTCCATTAGACTTAACCAGGCTCCTGTGCCTTTTCCAAGGTTCTCTGTGGGTCTCACTAGCATTTGGTACCCAGACTTGAGCCTGGTATTGTAGGAAGGGTCAAGCTGATATTATTTCTGCTGTAACACAGCTGTGAAAGCCCTCTTACCCTTGATATGCAGTCTCTATTACAGGTCAGCCTCTAGCCATGAACATTCCTTTAAGAATTTAAAACACACCAGGGCCACCTCTTAAGCCTTTATTACCATGTTGGAGCCTTCCAGAGAGTAACTACTTGTTCTTTTTTTTTTTAAATTTAAATATTTTATTGTTGATGCTATTACAGTTGTCCCAATTTTCCTCCTTTGCCCTCTACCACTGAGTCTGGCCCCCCACTCCCTCATGCTGTCCCCACATCCATCCGTCGTCCCTGTCCACGGGTCATTCATAATTGTTCTTTGACTAATCCCTTCTTAAACAATCTTTTAGTAATAAGCTACCACAAAGACCTCCAGCTTATCGTACCTAAATGGTAGATGTAAGTGACTTTTCTAATTTTGCAAGTGTGGAGCACTCCTTTCACAGGTGTTTTGCTGTGAAGGAGTCAGCAGGTGCTTGAACGCCACAAACAATGTTGAGGACGTGGGACTCGCCTTGTGCTGGGACAGTCAGTTCCCAGGAGGTGCCGTTGGCAAGAAAAACTGTTGGCTGAGTGCCTGCCTTGTGTCAGCTCTGATTCTTGCATGGTGGGCCCAGGTACACGGACTCCGAGGCTGATAGGGCCGGAAGGGCCCCGAGATGGGCAGGTGCCACGCCCCCCTCACTGTATGGATGCAGCTGCTTCTTGTGGAGACAGGTCTTGGAGAAGATGGAACAATGTGTCTCCAAACTCTGTTTGAATAAAGTCTGTGGCTCTTTCATCTGACATGATTCCTTCCCCAAAGCAAGAACTCTTGCTATCTCCCAGATCTCTTTGAATGCAGTAATTTGAGCAAGGTGCTGAAGAAAAACACATTTAAGATCTCTTTGAACTGATGTCTTCTGCTAGGCAGATAAAGCCAGTGCCCCACATTTTTATTCAAGTTTCAACAAGCAGCTAACCATTGAACCTATATCTGCCTCCTTTTACAAAGTAGATGGGTTCCAGAAAAGTCTGGGGGGCATTGAACTACCTAACAAGGCTAAGGGGAGCTTGTCATCGAAATACCCCTGCAGAGATCTTTTTGTAAAAGAAGGAGTTCCTTACTCCATCCGCTCTACTTTCTTTCACTGATGTTTTGTAAATTATACAGGGTGGGGTGAAAGTAGGTGTACAGTCTTTTGTCTGGAAAATAATACAATAATTAATAAACGAGAATATAAGAATAAACTGTGTTTCACACACTCACAACTGTAAACCACCATTTGTCCCACCCCATACTTTCAGATATCAGGGTTGCACAACGTGAAGAATATCTGTACTGTTTATAAGTCTGAAGTTTATGTTCGAAAATGATTGGCGGGTGCCAAAGGGTGCAGAGGTCCTTCTCCCCACCCCCCACACTCTCTCTTCTGCAGGGTTTTACCTTCCCCCCTGCCTGCCTCCCTCTCCCACCCTGGATGCAGATTGAAGACTGACTTCGTCAGATGGCAAAATCAGGGCAGGAACGATCATTTTCACTGGGTGCCTCCCCAGCCCCTCTCCCCCCCAGTTCATTCTGATGTCAGAGAAGTGGGCTTTGCTTGGTCAGTCACACACCTGAAACGTACATGTTAGCCCCATCGTGGACCAAAAGCTTACTCCTGCCAGCAGGAATGGCCCCAGATCTTATCAGAAATAGAAACATAGAAACTGAAATCATGCGGCCTCCCTCGGTGGAGTTTTTAAATTGGGCCAAGAAGGCACAGGTTTCATACTTGAGGGGCATGTCTCCCCAGGAGCCCAGTCTCCCACTCAGCGACACATGGTGCTCCTCTGGCAATACACCAGCAGGGACAGGTAAGTCCAGCGTTGAAAGTCGTTTCTCATTTTACAATCTTAACACTATATTCTGGCAGACCTGGGCCAGAGAGTGTCCTCGGTTAGAATGAGCCAGACCCATGGGGGTCCCTGTGTTTGCCTACAGGTTCAAGTGCATTTCTTCTCTCCCTCCCTCCCTCCTTCTCTCCCTCCCTCTTTCTTTCTCTCTCTCTCCTTCCCTTCTTTCTGTCTATCCTCCTTTGCACTTTTTTTTTTTTTTAAGAGAAAATCGTGGTGATGGGCAGTGAATAGAAAGAAACTACAGTCTCTGGAGAGCTTTATCAGCGGCAATGGTGACCTGAGAATTTGCTGAATTCTGCAGAGGCCAGATGGTGCCAAAGTTATTGATTGGTTCCTTTTATTTTCTCGAGGATAAAAATACCTAAAAGGCAGAGATCAGAGCCCTTCTACATGAGACTCAATATGAGCGGGCTGTGGGAGCTTGATAAATAAAGTCTGTTGGGGCTTTAGAGCATTTGTTGGTAGTTTCTCAAGCTCCCATGGACTAATTTGACCTTGTCAATTTCATTCTGGAATCCGTGTCATCCCAGCGCAGCTAGCCTACGCTAATTTTTGTATCCGGGGGTGACTATTCGATTTAAGTTAGTCTAGGCAATGATACTTTGGCTGGGGAGGCTGGGGCAAGAATGCTCTCTTTTCTCTGGATGTGAGCAAGGATACATGCGTTGTCCCAGGAGCCATTAACAGCCATCCTGCAACCAAAAAAAAAAAAAAATCACAGGATACAGCCCGTTTCATGGGCAGTAAACAGAACAACTGAAAGAACCCAGGTCTGTTTTGATATCCTTAAGCCACTGGATTGAACCTCACTTGAATCCAACCCAACAATCAGATTTTTGGTTACATTGAGCCAATAAGTTCCTTTTATTGTTTAAGCCGAGTTGCATTGAAATTTCTGGTGTCTCCAACCCAAATATTATTAATTTAAATAAACCAGATCTTTGACTAAAAGAACCAGTATGCAATGGGGTGGGGTAAAGATGCACACGCACACACACACACACACACACACACACACACACACAGCACTTGATCTCTGCACAATGCATTAAAACAGGATACACTGTGGGTAAGGCATACTTGGTAGTCTAATTGTGACATAAGTCGATGCATATGCAACTGTCAGAAAATAATATGCACATGGCAGTCACTACAAAGTGTAGTGTTTTTAGATGATCCCTGGAGGAGGATGGGAAGCTTCATGGAGGAGGTGAGATTTAGGCAAGAACATGTAAGAGGTAGATGGATGAAGGAGAGATAAGCCAGTGCTGCAGCATGAGCCAAGAGGCCCTGGACTCTAAATCAGCTTTCCAGCACTGTGACCCTCAATGCCGCCACCCCGTCAGCTTGGCTCTAGGTAGTAGTCAGTACTGTTTCTGGTGATGTGATGATAATGAGCTGAAGCTGGCCCTCCTTATAGAAAAACCAATATGAGTTCTCCCTGGGTGTACATGCCATCACTTTCCCATATGCCGGAGTCTGGGTGAAATTCAACTGTCTAGTCTCTTCCCTTTCAGTTCCCTGCATAATTTCTGCCTCTGAGTTACAGGAAATTTCTTTCTGAAAAGCCATTTGGAGGCAGATTGTAACATAATGCTCTTGAACATTCCACTCTAACAATCGATAAAGGCCGCACTCACTGCAGAAATCATCAAACGCGGGATGGAACGTAATATGCATGGGGCTGATACTTTAACTAGACCCAAGGAGCTCACTGATTCTGTGCTCAGAGCTGTGGCCTGGTTTGTTTTCCTGCCTTTGTCTTATTTTTTATATACTTTTCTTTTAAGGCCAAGCTTTTTGAAGTAGCTTATAGTTATTTTATTCTATTTTAGTTGTTCAAGGTTGCAACCAAGGTCAAATCTACATAAAAATAAGCATGCTGGCAACCAGAAGAGAAAATGTTATTCTAGGAAGAAATAAAATGGCAGTGGTGACCTCGGATCCCCTGCCACACCCTCCTCGCACTCTCCTTTTGACTCCTTAAGGAAGAAGGCTGAACACTCAGGGCCCTTACGTGCCAAGCAAATCAGAACTGCTTTCTTGGGAAAGATAAGCTTTCACAAGTAAAAAAGACATCCTGTCCCTTCTGAATCACCATTGGGTGGGGGATGGGAGTTAGCGTGGGGACATTATTTCCATTCTATAGTCTGGATTAGGAGCAAGATGAAAAACTGTCCCTCCTTTCTTCCCTCGCCGTGATCACGTCTGTTTACCTTCCCCTCTGGAACTGTGCTCCGTGAATCTCTCAGGATCTTCAGATCAGTACTCGGAGCCTATGCCTAAAAAGCACTCTCGAAGGACACTTCATGTGTCTTAAATAACAATGAGTCATAAGCAACAACAGTCTCTGCGTAAGATCTGAAGAAAATCATCCTCACTACGGTCATTGTTTCAGTCTTGAGAAAAGGTAAAGAAATTTATATCACAGCAGTTAAAGAAATCAGATCCTTCAAATACACCAGAGCTTAAGGCGGCATTCATAAAACTGGTGGGTAAAGGGATTTCAGTGTTGCCTTAAAGTAAAATTTGGTGTCACGATGATTTATTAAATGGCTGTGACTCTTCCCCTGACCCCCCTCTGCCCAGCACCACCATCTTCATACTCATCTGATTACAGAATTGGATGAGGACACTGACTTCAGATCCCTATCTCTCTGAACTGGGGTCAGGAAAATTCAAGAATGCAATGGTAGGACAAGAATTTGTTCTCTTATTGAGCAACTGCCCTTGGACCGAAGGCCAGAAGTACCGAGCCACTAAAGACCCAAGAGAACGTTAAGGGGTCTCCTTCTAAATCCTTACCATGGTTAGTCAGGAACAGAATACAAAAACATGGGATGCACTACTGATACTCAGTACGTCATTGATGAATTGCAAAATAATTATGTTCAGTGACAGGAGCCAGACAAGAGTACATACTGTATGACTCCATCTATATAAATTTCCAGAAAATGCAAACTAATCTATAGTGACAGTAGTCAGATCGGTGGTTGTTTGGGGTAGGGGTAGGAGGCGGGGAGGAATTACAATGTAGTATCTGGAAACTTCAGGTTCAATTACATGATCATTATATTAATATTTGCACCCTATTTGCACTTTATTGTATGTTACATTAATAAAGCTGTTTCTAAAACTCGGTGATAGAAAAAATAGGTAAAAAGGGGTCAGAGAATTCACCCAGAGAGAACAATGGGCAACAGATGGACTCTTTCTCCAAACGCCACCCAGACACTGGTACTGGTGGCACTTCCAGTTTCAACTCATGGCCTCCAAACAAAGTTCCTGTCCCATCTAAGGGAATTTTTACTTTTTTGGATGTCTACACATTAATAATATCTTCTTTCTGCATACGTAATGCTCTTTATCGGTTGCCATGAGAATTTGGGTGGGAGAGGTTTTCCCAGCATTCAGTACCAAATAATACATGTAATTGTGATAAAAACAATGAGTATCTGAGTGGTTGACTTCGTTCCTCCAAAAATAATTGTGTCAGGGAAGAAAAAGATAAAGACAGATGGAATATATGCCATGCAATGAGAAGTCCTTCATGGAGTCCTTCTTCAACCAAGTCCATTGCAAAGAGACGGGCTGGGGACAACTGGGAACTTGCAGATAGGAGGGTTGGAAAGATGATACTAAGGAATTTCAAGAGTGGGAAAACAGCATGTCTAAGCATGAAAAGGTCTACTGTGCTCAGAGATGCACATGAAAGTATAGAGGAGAAAGGGCAAAGGTCTGGGATTTGCTCTAAAATACTTCAGTAGAGAAAAGTGGGGGTGACCTGGGATGAACTGGGTGACGGCCTAGGAGGTTCAGGATAAGACTCTGTTTAGTATATATTTGAAGTTTTCCTAATAAAACACGTTTAAAGACTTTGCTAAAGTACTGGTGACCTTTTAAAAAGAGGAGAGGGACCCAAACCGCAGGGGTGAGCAAAGAGGAAAGGAAACGCTGGCCTGCCTGTTGGAAGATGGGGTGGGCAGGGGAGGGGCGGGCGGTGGGTCTGGGGCTGCCTCAGGCCTGGTTGGAGGACTGACCTAGCCTGACTGAGTAACCGTGGAGAAAGTTTGAGGGCCTGCTCTGCATCCCCAGGGAATGGGTGAAGCTTTTCAAGAGCCTCAAGTTCTCCTAAGTCTTTCGGAGCTTTGACAGCCCTACCCTCTCCAAACGTCTCCTGGATTGGTCGACAGGCGGGCTGCCCCCCGGTTTTGCTTCTGGCCCTGGTAAAGCCGGCTTTGCGGGAGCCCCTTCAGCTTAGAAAAGGGCAGCTTTCTCTGCCTTTTTTGAAGCTGGAAATCCGCCTCTCTATTTTGGGGCTCTTTATTCCTTGTGGCCCCCCTCCCTGCAGTTGACAAGAACCAGGAGACAAGAAAAAGTGAGCCAGTCCCAAACAAGCTCTCCCTCTCCATTTACAGGGCAAACCATAACTTTTTCAAGGCCCGCAAATTACAGGGAGGCTAAGGGTGGAAAAATTCAGGAAAAAAAAAAAAACCAACCCAGCCATACCACCCATAAAAATATGCCAAATGGGAGGGGAAGATGCCTACAATTCTACTGGCTTTCAAATGCATTTAGTTCAGTCATTTATAAAACAAAACCCAGAAATTCCAGGCATCTCTCCTAAACAAAAGAACCACTAATGTTTGCTTCTGGTCAGCATGTGAAACTTGGTTAAAGCCCAAATGTGAGACATAGGTTCCCAGGGAAGGGCCTTCACAGGCCAGAGCTCAGATAAGACGGGCCTGCCACAGGCCTTCTCACCTCACTGTCAAACTGGGAGTCCAACCCCGCGTTACCAACACCTGGGAAAATGTTCGGGGATGCTCTTCCTACCATCTGGGGAAATTCACTCCTGAACAGTCACAGAAAAAGAAAAAGAAAAAGTAACAGTCACCAAAAAAGAGTTGAAGATAACTATTCAAACCATGGTAGGACTAAGACTTTTTAACTGTCCTGAGCCCCCACCCCCCAAAATCTTGACTGAGACCACCTAGATGTCACAATGTTATCAGTCATCAGCAGCTTTCAGCCTTCCTTGAAAAGGGCTTCCAATTGTTTTAGTGGCTAAAGAGACCTAAATCAACACTGGATATAGCAAAAAAAACAAACCACTTATAAACGTTCCCATACCTGCCAAAACTGGAAAGCTATAAATAGGGGGGAGCAAACACTGTTCAGAAATATTTCTCGGGGAGAAAACAGGCGGAAAAGAGTGAATAATTTTCAAAGAAGTAGGGTTTTTTGTTTTTTTTTAAAAGTAAGTTCATATTGCAACCTGGAATTTCTGGGGCCATAAGAAAGAGAGGAAACTATAACTCAGCCATGATAATATGTTTCCTACACCCATAAAAATGCTAAAATGTTGTCAGCTTGATTGAAGCAATTACATTGTATGCAATGTTGATGTGTTCCTTTTTTTTTTTTTTTTTTTTTTGGTCATTCCTCTTGTTGCTTCTGAAAGAAGGCAGTTTTTTCAATGTCATTAGCCCTTTTGTACTTTTAAGAAAATAGGCTCTTTTCTCCCCAGAGAAAGTTGTTTGCCAAGGTCACTTAACAACTGAACTGGAGCTTAGGTTCAAATATATAGTAATTTTGCATATTCAATTGCCCAACTAGCTCTATAATCATACAGTTTGCTGTTATTTATTTTTCCAACATTTAACTCTATTGTTAAGTGCTCATTATTACTGTTCTAAGGACTAGAAAACTTTGGAGTTTAACAATTTTCAGCTTGAATCTTGCTTCTCTGGCCTTACTAGCTGTGGAACCCAGGACAAGTTCTTAACCTCTGCCTGGCTTAGTTATTCCAGAAGTGTCCCATGTGGTTCTCTCTGTAGAAGTTAATGATTAGTTGACCTGGTTACTGATTTAATGATTAAAAAATAAATTTATTTAGAAAAAAACTCTGAGAGAGTAAAGTTGTCTTTGGTGTGCAGAATCCTGTCATATTACATAACTTCATCTTCTATAAACGAAATAAATGAAACGTATGGGCACGTGTATGTGAAGTATTCTACACACATTTAAGTACTCAATAAATACTATAGTTATTTTCATAATAAGTACTTTCTGATTAGAATTACAGAGCAACTGTTTTGTAGATTTAAAAGGACTTCATTTACAGTGCCTATATGAATAAAAATGCCAATAAATACCATATACATGTCAATGACACAATTTTTCCAATGACCAGCTTGATCCCAGGATGCCGGCAAAGCCACAAACTTCATCTTCATCTCTGCGGCACAGCTCTGGCAGTCCTTTCAAAACAGATACTTTGTCCATTCTCTCACTAGTGTCCGCTCTTCGTTTGGCGTACAAAACCTTTCCTTTTGGTTTCTGGCCCTGAGAATGAGGGGAAGTCCCACAGGACCAAGGATACTCGGAGCCTGCGGCTTTGCTGAGGTGCCCTGGCCTTTATGCACAAGAGTTTGACCTTTCTGAGGTCACGGAAGGACTCATCACTATGCAAAATGGTTCTCAGGGTCAAGAGGAAATTCAGCAGGACTAAGGACTAACCTATGGACTCAGCAGGTTGACCTGTTTCATTCCTTTTGAAGGGCATTTAAAAAAAAACCCACCATTGTTTAACTGATGTAAGAATTACATATTGTGTGTGGTCCATCTGAGGCAGGATAGTAAAAGGCCAGGAAAATTCCTTGGCAATTGGAATGCAGAAACTGCGACAGAACCGATTATAACAGGCCTGACCCAGAACCCTGACTCGCCTGCTACCTTCTCCCTCGCACGCCCTTAAGCGTTAAGCCCTCAGTACAACGGGGTTCTGATCAGCACTAAATAATCTTAGGGTCTGGTCACCACAGAGACAGAGTTTTCATAAAACTTGAGTTGACATCTATGTTTCATTTGTGTTTCAGCTCCAGGCCCAGAAAAGCAGCAGAACCAGGTGATGTGACACCACAGCTGGCATCAGGACCAGGTGTGATGACCTGTGACCCCCTACCCTAGTGCTGACCAATCAGTAGAGGCCATGGCCCTAAAAGGACACACCTGGGAAGCTGATGAATATTCTCTTGAGATCCTCCCCTGAGATCTCCCCTAAAATTTCCACCATTAGAAAACAGATAAAAACTCTTAAGACGAAGGACCCAATGAGCTTGGTCTCTAGAGCACGCCTGCTCCTTCCCCTAGCCCGTCTCTCCTAAGGCGTGTATCTTTGCTTTCTTTCCCCAAGGGCCTTTGTTTTGCCCCAGTAACTTGCTTCCAGCATCCACATAGCCCTGATGACTCACTCCTTCTGTCTCTGTGACTTTTTTTTTCCAAAGGGACAAAGCAGCTCTGCCCAGGCTTACTCCTGTTGCTATGATCTTGCCTCTCCTGTCTTAAGTCCTTCCTTTGTCTCACTGTCCCCAGCTTTAATAAACATCCTCTCAAAATCACCTGGACTTGTGTTGTGAGATCTTTCTCACACGAAGTCGAGAACCAAGATCTGAGATCCAACATTGCTCCTGACACATCCATATGTCTATGTACTGTATATGTGATGTTTTAAATGTTTTTTTCATCCTTCTTATCTCAAAAGCATGGTTGGAAATCTTCGCTGTTATTGACATGCTGCTCTTCTAGAGATGGGGAAGATGAATTCGTGTGGGTCCTCTGAGAAGAGGAAGATGACATGGGATTGAACGTGCAAGGATTTAATAGGGGAAGTGCCTGTGAGAAACTATGTGTAGGGCGCTGGTGTGGCCAGGAGTGGCAATGCAAATCTGTCCCAAATAGAGGAAAGGGGGAAGGAGGTGGGGTGGGTCCATCCCAGGTTGCCTTGCAGTCCCCAGAGGTGCATCCTGATGGTCAGGAGGTCCTGGAGTGAAAGTCAGCTGTCAGAGGAGCCCTATGTCTCCCAGGAACAAACCTGCCCCAGTATGGCTGCTGTGGACAGCATCAGCTGGGACCACCCTAAAGAAAGTATAAAATCAGGGCAGACAGGAGACAGCTCTCAGGTTGCAGCAGCCGGGCTCAGTTTTGCTCCCTGAAGTTGGAGGTCTGCAACATACGTTCTCACGACCACCTGGGGAACGGTGGTTGCCAACTGCCCGGGGTCTCTACCAGAGACCTCAGGCAGCTGGAGAATTGAGAGAGGCTGCCTGTGGAAAATAGGGGCTGACCCCTCTCCAGGTCCCCCCCCCACCACATGTACATGAAAGCACATGCTATGGACATACTATGGACACATACTCACTATGGACACACACACACTATTGGAGATCTACATATTCTGAAAGGCACGGATACCTTTCTACCAAGGGGTGTGATCAGAGAGCACCCCCCTAGTATTACGGGGCTTGGCGTGCTGGTGTGGGGCCCACTCTGTCCCATTGACCTGCTTAGTCTCCAGCAGCTCCTCAGCAGAGGGTTTGGTCTGTGTTTCCCCTGCGAGGGAAGAATGTCTTAGGATTGGCACTGGCTGAGAAATTAAGGAGGAGAGGAAAGAGAAGGAAAAGGAGAGAAGGGCCGAGATAGAAAGTGAGAGAAGACCAAGTTCCTGATTTACATTACAGGCTTCATTTCTGTACTCCACCTGAAGCGGAGGAAGAGCCGGGAAATGCTAGTACACTCAGTCGAATTCCCCAATCCGGGGTGACACTGGCAGCTTGGGGGCAGGGATGTTTCTGAAGTAGCTACATTGATGAAGTGGCTCTGGGGAGGGAGGGTGGGAGGGGTTCAGTGGTACAGCTTTAGTGATGGGTCCTTTTGGCCCTGGCACCCACCCAGGTGAGGTCATCCTCTGGCGGAGGCACAGAGCAGAGTAGAGGAACAGGCCTTCCCAGGGGTAGGAGCTGGACAGACCAAGCAGCCAGGGAGGTGCTGAGGGGGAATAGCCCAGAGTGGAAGTAACAACACACGGTGGATGTCTGAAGACTGTGCAGTTTCATTCAACAAACAATTACAGACAACGGCTAATCTTTACACCAGACACTGCGGATGCGACTCATTGTGAGGAGAAAAAGAGGTAGTCCTTGCACACGTGGGGAATCACGTGTAGTTGGGGAGAGGGGCGTCAATAAAGTAACCCACCACTAAGTGTCCAATTGTGACATGGCGAGTGCTCTGAAGGGGGATGTGCATTGGTGCCATGAAGAGATATGGCTGAGATCT
The DNA here is from genome assembly GCA_004026545.1 of Mormoops blainvillei. NCBI lineage: Eukaryota > Metazoa > Chordata > Mammalia > Chiroptera > Mormoopidae > Mormoops > Mormoops blainvillei. Next base: position 10,072 of record PVJD01002591.1, on the reverse strand, counting down.
TCAGTATTCCAGAAAGCCAGAAGGGGCTCCCGAGGAGGGGGCTGCCACCTGAGACCTGAGGTGTCAGGCAGCCTCCCACCTGCGGAAGACAGCGCAGCATCGCAAGCAGAGAAAGTACATTTTTCCCGGCCCTTCGGGTGGAGGAGAGAGGGTGCCCAGGAGGCGGGGAGGCAGAAGGAGGTCGAGGGGAACAGAGCTGGGCAAGGGGATGGAGATGAGGCAAGGGCAAGAAAGAGGAACAGTGGGTCACTGTAGGGTCTTCATTTTTGTCCCAGTAGCCAGAGGGGCTATTGAAAAGCTTTCTAGTGGAGAAGGCAATGATGAAATCTGCCCTTCATTCCAGCTACAGGGTGGAGCTAAATCGGAGGTCGGGAGTGGAGGAGTGCACGATAGTGAGGGCCAGAGGGGATGGTGGCACGGACCAGGATGGTCATCGAGGGGACTCAAAAGATAATGAGGGGACAACATCAGCCTGAGTTGGCAATGACTTAGGGATGGGCCCAGGCGGCAGGAGTGACCCCTGGGCTTCTGGCTCACACAGTCCCCGGGTGGAGGTGATTTCACAGGCACGGTGAACACTGTAGAAGGACCGGGCTTGGGGTGTGGTTGAGGGATTCTCCTCTGAGAAGTCTAGGAAGAAATACCAAGTAGGCAGTTGCATACACAGCTCTAGTTTCTCACACTCTCTGCATTGTGTGTATGAGAAGGTCACCTATGTTGCACTTGGTGGCACTAGCTTCACGATGGGCCGCTGGAGAAGGAGGCTACGACGGAGAAGAGGGTCAGTGGGACCTGGCATGGGGGTCTTCGCAACAACTTGCGCCTCTCTCCAGAGCAACAAGAGCCTGTTCTACCATGGGTACATGGGTTAGGCTGGTCAAGAACCCCTGGCACAGAGTAAACAGGGCTTGAATGAGCTCAGCAAAGGGCCAGAGAGGACTGGGATTCGGCTCTTGAGCCTTGATAGAAGGAAGTTCTGGGGCCTCATCTTTGTCCTTCATATCCTAAAGGTGAGTTATCCACGGTCGAGCGGCACTGTTGACCTTGACTGTGATTTGCTCTTCTGGAGACCTCAAAGGGCAGCGTGTCCCTGTGCATGGACACAGTGTTATCTTTGGCTCGGCCCTAGGCTACCCAGGAGCAGGATGGTCCAGGGCGCTTCTGCCACCTGGAGGACAGAAACAGAGGTGGCACCTGGTCCTCCTGCCTCTCTCCCTCCTCATGCAGGTATACGTTGGGGGTGCAGGAGGGGGGAGGACAAGGACCTGGTTCCCCTAAGAAGTTGTGCACATCAGTGTCAACAGGTCCAACAAGGGTTCCTGGGAGTCGAGTATGGGCACAGCATGTTCCCTGAAAGCCTGGGAAACAACTGGACCCCTTCCCTTACAGATAACCCCTGGGTGCTGCTCTCAGAAAGGGAATCAGGGTGGACGAACAGTGAGGTGTCAGATTTGTCTGTTTTTATATTGCTTTAAATGTTGTTGGAATTCTTCCCACCAGGGGACAAGGACAGACTTATCCCCTGAATTTGGAAAAAGGGACAAGGATGGCGCCTCAGCTCCTGCCTCTTCTCTGTTGGGGTCTGTCTGTTGGCACGAAGCCTGGATTTCCACCTGCTCAAAGGTCGAGCAGTGCAGACTCTGCGCTCGTGCCCAGACCTGCTGTTCCCAGCCGTGCCTCTGGCCAGTGGGGTTCGCTGGGTCCCACGGCTGCCTTAGGAAGCCCATTTGGCATGCTAGTAGCACCTTTGTCAATACTAAAGGTGACTTTAAAAAATATCTTTATCTGCCTGATTCCTATGTCTATGTTGAGCAAGTTGGGCCCCTTGCTCAACATAGAGCCCCTTAAAACTCCAACATGTATAGAAGACTATTGAAAACATGAACCCTTGGGGGGTCCTTGTATGGCTTCGGGGTGAAACATCCTCCAAGTTGAGAGAATTCAGCTCCTGGAGAGAATTGGGTTTAACCTTCCAATTGCCACATCAAATAAGACCTGGTGCAAGTATACAACAGGTACTTTTTTCCATCAATAAGTGTGAATGAGTCATAGAGCCATTATCACGCAGGAAAAACTGAAGAAAGGATGGTTTTGTGTCTCTCCTTGTATTCACAGGGTGACCATGCAGAGTTATGTCCTGCGTGCCCCTCCGACGCCATTTCCACACTTCTTCACTTTCCCTGGCACCCAGGAGGCTAACTTGTGCAGAAGGAGCTGGACAGACCAAGCAGCCAGGGAGGTGCTGAGGGGTTATGTCCCGCGTGCCCCTCCGACGCCATTTCCACACTTCTTCACTTTCCCCGGCACCCAGGAGGCTGACTTGTGCAGACGCACCAACAGGGGCCTGTCGGGTTCTGTCAATGGCAGGCATTAGTGGGAGGTCAGAGGGTGGGAGTGAGGTCAGGGTGTTTTTGACCCCTCTCTGCTTGCGGTGGTGGCCCTGTTCACCTACTGATGGTCAAACTCCTATGATGGTCCCTCTCCCACATTACAGCTCTTACTGGGTCCTGGTAACCATACCCTCTCCCCGCGACCCTTCAAGCCCAGGACTCGTGATGGCTGCTCACTGCCGCCAGCCTCTTGCTGCCTCACTGTCCCCTCGGACTCCACTCCCCAGTCCATACGGCCTCTACAAACAGTCCCTTCTTTAATCCTCTTCAGTTACTGTCTTGACTGCACACTGTTTTCAGACGAGGCCTGAGAAGTACATTACACGACCAGGAGTGGAATCAGAGACATCTGCACTTCAGCCCAGCCTCCTGGCCAGGTTCACACACCCCTGGCCGCACACAGCAGCCAGTTACTCCGGAGTAGGTAACTTCGGGAAGCTCAGCCCCTCGTAGACACGGCACAGCTCTCAGCCGCTGTGGGCTGAAAACTCACGACTTCTTACTTGATTGGAAACTCTTCTACTCTTTGCCGTGTGCAAAACTGGATGAATTGTTGGGATCAGATACGGTGTCGATTAGTCTTGGTCCATATCACGCCTGATCTGCTAGGGTCTGTTGAGTTAGGCAGGGGAGAGCTAAAGGATGATTGTTTTTACTGGGCATTTTCCTGCCGGTCCCCAAAGTGGAGAAGTCTGTCCTTGCTGACTGCGGATAATAGAGGAGAACACACTTATTACCATATATGAGCACATATTACAAGATAGATACTGTACTAGGCATTTTACATGTAAAATCTCCCAATATTCACGACAATGGTGCAAACGTTATTGCTCCCACTTTGAAGAAACTGAGGCCCAGGGAATGAAGATCGAGCTAGTGAGTGTTGGTCAGGATTTAGAGGCTTAACAATGTCTAAGCCTCTAAAATACTTCCATCCTATCACTATAGTTCCTTGTTTCTGGGAGGGGGTGGGGAAAGTCCACGTTTTGTCACCAACTAATTCTGCGATGTTGGACAATTCTCTTTACCTCTCTGGGATCCAGTTACCTCAACTATAAAATATAAAATAAAGAGGCTGGGCTAAAAGAGGTTTAAGCTCTGAAATAATTTGATATTAATATTTATGTAAAAATATTCCTCAATAATGGGCTGTATCAGCCCGATTCAGAACTCACTCTAGGTATGTCAGCCAAAAGAAATTTAATACAGGGAGACTGGTGCTTACAAAGGTGACTGAAGGAGCCGGAGGAGCAGGTGCTGGGCTGTTCTGTCCACAGTGCTTCCCAAACAACCCTGTTGCTTAACAGGCTGGGCGGTGGGACCCCCCCGCCCCCCGAGACTAGAGGCAGGCGTTACACCAAAACGATTATGGGCTCAGAGTCAAACAGTCCTTGCTAATAACAACTTTTCCACTTATGCTTTTTTGAGAATAGAGAAGGAAAAAAAAATACTGTGCAAACTAGAACAACAGGAAATGATAAAGAGGTAAGAAGAGGCCAGAGGATGAAGGTTTTCCTTTAAAAGGGTGGGGGTGGGTAATGAGCTGATGGCAGTTTTGGGATAGGAAGTGATACAAGAAAGGTGCTGCTCCAGCGAAAATGTGGCAGCCATGTTTACAAGAAGCAAGTCGTTCTCACAAAGGTTAATAAGACATGCAAGCCTTTGCCAACCTCTTTAAAAGAATGTTCCTTCCAGTTTCATGGAAAATGCCCCTTGGGGAACCAAAGAAGTAGACTAAAGTCCTTACTTAGTGGGAACTATTTAATTGAAACAATGCCTTTCAGTGCTACGCTTAGAAGTAGAGTATATCCTCCCAGTAGAACGGCAGGGCAGGCCTGGGAAGACATACTCCCCCTGAGTGATAGGGGAAGGACTGAGAAGCAGAGTGTCCTGGGAAGACGGGGTTGCTCTAACTCCGACTTGATTGTACCCCACACAGTGCAACTATCTGGTAATTGCAGAGATGAGAGAACAAGTATGAGTTTGGGGCTGAGAAATCATGAGGCCTCCTTGGAACTTGGCACCTGTAAAATCACTCACAATCTTAAATGATTAAAACTCAAGTGATCTCAAACATACAAAAAAAAAAGTTTGCAATGCCTTCCACTGTCAAGAAATTTAAAAACTAAAATGTACCCTGGAGTGTATTTAGTAGCTCCTTAGTAGATTACAGCCTCCCGACAGGTAGTTAAAGTAGATGTTCAATAAAATTAGAGGAAACAGATCCTATACCCCAAAGCCTTCATGTTCTAACTAAGCCCAAAGGATTGAGTAATTGGCACATGGTCACCAGCTATGCAGCGACAGAATCAGGACTAGTACTCAAGTTTCCTGACTTTCAGTTCCTTGTTTTTACCCCTCACTCCACATTGCTGTTGGCTCTTGTTTCTGAGGAGATGGGGTAACAGGCATCACGATGTTTTGTGAGAAACGTTTAGTCAGTCAGGGCTTTGTAGTCACCTTCCCGGGCCTCTCTGAAGTTCTCATGACCCAGAGATCTCCACAATAACACCTGGAGGGGAAGCATCACTTCTGCAACGCACTGGGGGGTCGTACCAAGAACATGGCTCGTTCAGTCACGTATGACGTGGAGGACAGAGGCTGGCTCAGGATGCATGGATTTCTTCTGATCCCTTTCCTGTTACTGAAAGTACGAATCACTTCTGGCTTTCTTCGGTATCGAAATATGGACACCACGGGGGCCGAACTGGGTCTTGAAATACTACTGACGGATCTAACACGTATGAGAGATCAAGAGAGGACCGAGGAAGGAAGAAAGGGAGGGAGAAAGATAGAGGTGGGTAGAGACAGAGACAGAGACAGAGACAGAGACAGAGATAGGGTTAGAGTTAGAGGTACAGGTAGAAGGGATGCACGAAACAAGTAAGGACTAGAGGAGGGAGAGAACAGACTCATGGGAATGAAGCCATTTTTTTTTTCCTGGGCCACACCCTCCATCAGAAATCTGAAAGCGGGGCTCTAATTCAGGGGCTCTCATCTGTTTTGAGTTTACTTCCATAGTTTCTAGGCATCTGATTCTTACCAAGGGTTCCCATGGGTAAATTGTTATTTTTCTCAACTTAATGAGGGTTATTGACAAAGAACAAGTCTCTGTTCTTCGCTGTAGGTGAAGCGTGACTCCCACGTGGCTGAGGCTGGGAGTCTGATGTCTCTGAGGGTTAAGACACCCCTGTCCCCAGGCTAGCCATTTGTCACAGCAGCCACGCCTACCCGTGGGAGCATCTGGACACAGTTCTCTCAGTGGTTTCACAGAGGGTGGCCCTTAGTGACAGCATCCAAGAACAGTGACTTCTCCCACAGACAGTGAAAACCTGTCTAGCGAGTGAAGACCACTGTCAGCACTCACGGGTGCCAGTGCCTCTTTTAGGTCTCAGGGCCGCTCCTCTCTTCCAGAAGCGGCTGTGCCGTTCAGCAGGAGGAAGGCGACTCACGCCTCTCTTTGCTCCACTTCTGGAGACCACGCCCCAGCAAGTCCTTGCTACGCTGCGACCGACTGTTCCACACTTGCGTGTGGACCTTAGAGAGAAATCTCCCAGCTGCTTGCAAGGAGACCTGACTGCTATGCACTGAAGCATTGTCTGTCATGGAAAAAGCTTGGAAACACCTTAAATGTCGACCCATAGGAGATAATGAATGCATGTTGCTGCATTCATAGGAGGGAATAAACACAGTGGATAAAATAAGTAATACAGGGATAAAGGTAGCAACCTGGGGGAATTTCAAAAATATAATAATAAAGAAGAAAAGCAGTATAGAGCAGGATATCATTTACATAAGATTTGAAAGCATGCAAAATAATGCTTTTTATGATACATCGAGGAAGTGAGCAGAGACTTGAAGAAAGTGAGAAAAGAAGTCATGGAGACATTTGGGGAAAGAGGGTTCAAGCGGAGGAAAAAGCCAGGACCTAGGGCCTGAGGTCAAAACCTGTTTGATGGGGTTTGGGTGAGAACAAACAGGTCAGTGGGGCTGCACTAGAGTATCTGGGGGTGGGGAGAATAGGAAATAAGGGCAGAGGGGACTTTTAGTTGCCATTGGAAAGTCTGACCGGGAAGCCTGTGGTGCGGGACCTAAAGTTACAGCCTCACAGTATCAAGTTCTGCATTGACAGTCGGTAGAAGGCCTCACGTAGCTGCCCTCATGCCCTCTTTTTCATTTTCTTCCTGCACAAAAGATCCCCTGGCCAAACAGCCCTTCTATCAAACCCTCAAGGTGCAGGTCCTGCACATCCCTCAATTGTCCAAACAGCCAGTCACACCGTCCTGTGGGAACCGGGGGGCCGCGTGCCCTCAATTCTACAAAGCCTGTCTCCCGCCTCCCCTGGTTGCTCCCTCCGTTCCTGAGCGCAGTCCCCATGTGGTCATCCATGGCAAGCAGTACACTCCTCCTGCCGGCGGTGAGCATACACGACTGATAAACTGCTATCGATGTCCCTGTCCAGTGTTCGGTGTCATGCCTTTGGCCATTAGCCATGCCTATAAGTGAAGGTGGGATGCCTTCTTCATTAGTGCGGTGAATAGGAGGCAGTGATAACATGAGCTGATTTACACTTTAAGTGGATGCCAGCTCGTGTAGAGAATGACCTACAAGGAGAGGAAAACAAAAACAAGACCAGACACGGGTTGTGGCATCATCTAGACAGCTCATCACGTCACAGAGATGAGAGTGGAAATGGTGGAGGGGAGATGGGGCTGGATTTGGGAGGTACTGCGAAGGTACCACCAGTGTGATTTGTTCAGAAATCAAATGTGGGCGTAAAAGAGAGAGAGGAGTCTATTCTGATAACTGGTTGCAATTTATTCATATGAGGAAAATGGGGAAGGGCTGCCTGTCTTACGCCACTTATCATACAAATAATAAGAAAAAGAGGAAGGAGTCTAACTCATTTTGTGAGGCTCATATGGCCTCGATATGACATCCTTTACAAGGAGACAAAGCTGTCTATAGATAAATTTCACTTATGAACACGAACATGAAAATTCTAATTAAAATATAAAACATTGGAATTCAATAATGAATTTAAAGCATAAAACATGATCAAATAGGGCCCATTCAAGAAAAATAGTTAAGAAAAGAAAATATAAAACTACTAAAATATTTAATCACATTAATAAATTAAAGAAGCAAAATCGCATGATTATCTCAACAAATGCACAGAAGGGTCAAATAAAATTCAGTATTATTTTTTTAAGCAAGCTCTTTGAAAAGTAGGAATGGAGGGGAACTTCATTTACCTAATAAAGGTTTTCTATCAATGACCTACTATAATCATCAAATTTAATTTCAAAAATTCAGATGCAATTCCTTTAAAGTTAAGAAGACCTGCATGTCTTGGCCTCACTGCCACTCTCCGACAGGGCACAGGAAGTCCTGGTCAGTGCAGAAGGACCAGGAAAGAAGAAGACCAAATTGTTATTATTTGCAGTTATAATACCACGAGCAAATGAATGGGAAACCTAAGAAAACCAGTAAGTTACTAAAATTAAAGGTGAGTTCAGCAAGCTTGTTAGATATAAACACAACATACAAAACTCAGTTGTGTTCCTATAAACAAGCAATAACCCAATGGAAAATATAACAGAATATAAGATACCATTTATACTAGCACGGAAAGCTATAAAGTATGGAGCTGTTAACCAAAGAAAACACAAGCTCTTTATAGACAATAAATTTAAAACTATTAAAGAACACACCAGAAAACCTAAGTAAATGGAACATTAAGAGCTTCCAGTCAAGATGGCAGCATAGGCAGACGCGGCTTGCCTCTTTGCACAACCACATCAAAATTACAACTAAAATATAGAACAACCATCACTCAGAACCATCAGAAATCAAGTTGAATGGATGTCTGACAACTACAGAATTAAACCACATCCATTGAGACTGGTAGGGGGCGAGCAGAAGGGGAATGCGCGGGTCTCTCACCCATGAATGGCAGATAAAAATTCAGGAGGGACATCCCAGGAGTGTGCAGGTCAAACTCCACACCAGGCCCCCAGCCCAGGGTTCCAGTGCCAGGAAGATAAGTCCCCATAACTTCTAGCTGTAAAAACCAGTGGAGATTGAGTCAGTGGGAGAAACTATTGGGGCCCCAAGCAGTTCCAGTTGAAGAGCCCAAACATAGACTCACCTACTCAGACTCATTCCCTCTGAGCTCCAGCACTGGGGTGGCAGCTTGAAGGGCACCACTGGCAGACTAAGAGAGGCTGAAGTGTCTGGCATCGGGGTAAGCAGAGGCCATTGTCCTTTTCTGAGCCCTCCATCCACAGAGCCACAGAGAAGGCAGGCTGGTGCTATATTTGAGACTCTATCAACCTGGCTAACACTGTTTGACCCTCCTTGGAGATCCCCAGAGACCTCTCCCCGCCCAACTTACAGGCCCACCCAAGCTGTTTTTCCATGTGAATGGCTGGTCTTGGCTCACACAGCACAACTTCCTAAATCCTCTCAAACAAGCAACAGCTGGCCTCTCAGTGAGCCCCAGCCCCTGCACTAGCAACAGTCAGATTAGTTTCACAGCTTGGCTTTGCCTGGGAATCTCCAAGCCCGGCACGTAAGCCCGGCATGAGGAGCCGCCATCTCTGATTGCTTTATAGCTCAGGAAGAGCGGCCCCAGGCAAAACACAGGTGGGAGCAGACCTTGGCCTGCACCACCCAGGAAACCTCAGGGCCCACAAACCCAGCAGACAGATATAGACCACTTTGGAGTACTGCCACCCTGTCCCTGCACAGATGATCCTCCACAGCGGGCAGAAGTTGGTGGTATGTGGTCGCGTCCAGTCCTTGCAGCTGATTGGCTGGGTAAACCCCTCCCATTGATCTGCCAACAGCAACCAAGGCTCAAATACAAGAGGAGGGTGCACTCAGCCCACATGAAGGGCGCACCTCGAATACCCAGCTTGGGTGATAGGGGAGGCTGTACCACTGGACCCTATGGGACACCTACTACATTGGGCCACCAAGACATGGAGTCAAAGCAACTCGACCTAATACACAGAAACAAATACAGGGAGGCTGTCAAAACAAGGGGACAAAGAAACATGGCCCAAATGAAAGAACAGATGAAAACTCTAGAAAAAGAGCTCAATGAAATGGAGATAAGCAATCTATCAGATGCAGAGTTCAAAACACTGGTTATAAGGATACTCAAGGAGCTTAGTGAGGACCTCAGTAGCATAAGAAAGATCTAGTCAGAAATGAAGGATTCACTAATTGAAATAAAGAACAATTTTCAGAGAAACCAGAGCAGGGCAGATGAAGCCAAGAGTCAAATCAATGATTTGGAACATATGGAGGCAAAAAAACAACTATTCAGAACAAGAAGGAAAAAAATCCCCCCAAATGAGGATAATATAAGCAGCCTCTGGGACAATCTCAAGAGGTCCAGCATTCACATCATAGGGGCCAGAAGGAGAAGAGAAAGAGCAAGACATTGGAAATCTATTCAAAAAAATAATGAAAGAAAACTTCCCTAATTTAGCAAAGGAAATAGACATGCAAGTGCAAGATGCACAGAGTCCCAATCAAGCTGGACCCAAAGAGGACCACACCAAGACGCATCATAATTAAAATGCCAAGGGTTAAAGATAAAGAGAGAATCTTACAAGCAGCAGGAGAAAAGCAGAGAGTTACCCACAAATGAGTTCCCATAAGGCTGTCAG